>DWJQ01000709.1:0-13086 GCA_018248915.1 Hesperia meskei straton
TCAGGGTTCGAAAATATCCGATATTTATAGTAAATATCAAAATATCGGATATTTTTGATATATATCCGATATATATCGGATATTTTGAATCAAAGCCATATTATCTATTATGTTACTTTTACTTTTTAATGAGTGTGTTTTTATGATCTTCTTTTATTCGAAAGATAGTACTTGTTGTGTAATGCCGTTTAAATTTGAGCGACATTTGACGAGTAGTTTTTAATTAATTCCACTTGTCGATTTTGATTTATGAGGTAACCATGAAAAACACATTATTACGGATAATTCTTCATTAAAATCATAACAGTCAGTCATAATCACTTTTTACAAAAAAATAACAGACTTCAACATTGACAAATAGAGATAGCTCAAAAACCACTCGAAAAATGGCGCTCAATTCAATCCATCCAGGTATAAAGTTCGGTCACTACAATTTCATCAAGCCCAAACATACGATAACTGCCGTAAATCGTTGAGGAGCTCCTTCGATGGTCTTTCGAACTCACCAGATGGACTCCATACCTTCATGAAATTGTAGCGCTTTAATATATTTAATGAAAACATTAACAAACACACTAATCGCCCCAAAAACTTTACGAAAGTTCCTCTCGATTTCTCTAAGATGCCATCATCAGATCTTGGAGTCCTTATCGGAGGACTATCCTTGAAATATGTACTTTCTATCAAAAAAAGAATTATAAAAATCGACTCATAATAGACGGAAAAATCGCTGAACAAACACAAAAAAAACAAGCATAATATATATGTACGGTCGAATTGAGGATCTGCTTCGTTTTTGAAGTCAGTTAAAAGTTACGAGGTAGCGCAAATAAATAAAAATTAATAAGGATAATTCAGAAACTTCTCATCAGCTGTCGCTCAAATTTATATGGGACCATCCAAAAAGTACCACAGTTCAAATAAAAAAGAATTATAAAAAATTAAGCACTCAATAAAAGGTTAAAAGGTAGGCAATAAATACATACCACTAGAGATCCCTACACATTATTAAAGATTATTCAAAACTACTCGTCAGATGTCGCTCAAATTTAAATAGTACCACACGAAAAGCAGCAGATTTTAACTAAAAAATTATTTTTGTTTATTGTTACAAATAAATTTCAAAAGTTTATATGTTGGTATAAAGATTCGTCGACGTAACCTGGATTTCGAAGTATAAAGCTTACGGCACTCCATTATTACTATTGCGGAGTATGTTTTAACTCTACTACCATGTCTCCTACATTTGAGAAGTAAAAATACAGCAACAAACACGAAAGATTTACATAAAAATAATTTTAAATATTTTAAACCAATTTTGTTTTGATATAATATATCATAAAAAATCGCTTGATATATATCGGATATATATCATTGATATAATTATATCCTTCGAACCCTGGTATTTTTATTAATATTCATTTCTATATTCACCTGATATATTTTCTATGACGTTAGTCTGCAGGCAGCCCATTATAAATAGATATTCATACATATCACAAATAGTAACAATAATTGGATATTTGGCCATACATAGTTATGTAACACTAGGTTAGTTCTTCAGGTCTATCTCAGGATATTTTTATAAGAACCTCCAAAAATCTTGGATCAACTAAATGACTGGATTTTTAAAACAACTTAGTACAACATACTTTAAGCAATCCACCAAGTTAATACATGCTTCTAAAGCTATGTAGCAGTTTATTTAACATTACACACTGCTAACATAGTGGAAACACTACACACAAATATGAAAAATATGGAATACAGGTTACATTAGAAATTACTGTGTATTTGATTTAACAAACATTATAAAACATAAAAAAGCAGAGTGAAAATGTATTTTCCAGGCTATGTAAAAATGAAGGCTTAAGAAAAGGTACTATTATAAACATACAACATGCTACTAGAATAATTATATTGTTTCATTATTTTTAGTAAAAAATGTATGGCTCATATCATTCCCCTTGCCGTAAACCTCTACAATTTATATTGATTGTCATAACTCATAGCCCCCATATAAGTAGCACATAGTATGAACACCTTTACAACTTAAAATTGTAGACATGAAATCCCATTAATACAATTAAACATTTTATTAATAAAGGAAAATATAGCTACTTAAATGTAAACAGAATGTTAGCTACTCTGCAGTCAGCATTTTAATAAAAGGTCCAAGATAGGTTGTCTCATGCTAACACACTTCATATCCTGTATAAAGTCAAGGAACTCATACACACTCAGGAGTTTTGAAGTTTCTAACACTCTAAAACACTATTGTGCCTTTTAAATTGATCAAAACTTTCATCATTATCGGAATTTTTTCTTTTACGTGTGTCAAACCTTATGCCGGTGTCATGTACTACCTTCTCACTGTTTTTAATTGCAGAAATTATATTGTCTCTAGAAGGCACAACTAACTGTAATTCGTCAACAGTTTCATTTACAGGTGGCTCTACCAGATGCATAACGATTCGTTCCAAACGTTTTGGATGTTCGACCGGTATATCATCAATGCCAGCTGTACTATCTTGTGGTTGCATGTCCATGTCAACAATCACCGAATACTTCCTCTTCATTTCTTCCATCATCTTTCGACCATATTCCTCTCCAATCACGCTATTGACGCACACAAAGCTCTGTACCTTTTTATTCTTACCAATTTCAAGGAAACCTCTTGTTCTCATATAAATAAAATTTCCTGAACGGGTCATCAATCTATAATATGATTCACCAAATTCTTTGCTTTGATCATACATCTGTCTGAGAACACAGATTACCCAGCGAACATCTTCTTTATGCATAAATACAAATGCTGAGGTACCAGTCACCTCATCTATCATATATCCTACTGCTAAGGATATGCTCTGATCACATTGTACAATTCTTCCATCTGTAAGGTGTCTAGTCCAGTATTCTGAGTAAGCTGTGGGTGGAGATATTCGTGGTGGCAAAGGATTTTGTATAACATGAACCATGCCAATAAAAACAAAGTCATTACCACTAGAAGAAAATGTTCTGTTTTGTCTCACCCTTTGTCTTCGAATCTGTTGCTCATCTTGAACACCATTTGCAGTGGCACGGTCTGAACGTCGCAGCATTCCGTCAATACGGCATCGTTCATAACGAGGGGGATCAGTCCGAGCACCTGCACGCATAATTCTTATTTGGAAGTTATGGCGCTGTTCAAACAACTTTTCATCGGACCCAACTTGTAGTTCAGGTGGATAAATATGTTGTTTGAGAATATCCTTATCTTCTATATGCACATAATTATATATATCTTGACTGAGTAAGTCTATATGGCAATGGCCAAGTTTCTCCTGAATGTTTGGCGAAACAAGAAATATTCTACCTTTGCAAGTAATTCCCAACATGAAACCACCAAAAAGATCAAAGAATTTCATGACTGCTGGTGACCATGTCTCTAAATGGCTACATTTAATTGATTTTCCAAAAACATGGTCATTGCGAAGCTTGTCTGCTGCCAACCTCAAAACACTGGTCTTATCCACCTTACGCCGAGAGTTTATGATGTCGGACAAAAGGGTCATAATTTGTGCGATCTGATGATTATACTGACTTCTACGCTGTTTCTCAGCTATTATACGGGATTCACGGTCACTGGCTTTCACTACGGGCATTTCCGGTGATCGAGATTCAGAGGAAGTAGATTCACCGCAACCCTTGTGCATGTCATATAGTTTTGAAGGAGGAGGTACAGCAACTGCCATGCCGAAGTCCTGGCTAGCAAGAGGCACCTGGCCGACCGCCGCTCCGTGCACCGCAAATCGACCGGCAGCTGGTCCGGGAGTCGACATCATATTGAACAACTCTCGTATTTCACGCCAATATTGTTCTTGTATAGATGTCACTCATCACATTTATGCACTATCAACTTATTCATAGCCATAAACTTAAAATTACATTGTCAATCCACTGAGTCCATAATTTTCTAATAATCAACGTGCTTTGCATGAACGCGTAATATACTAATAAAAACACTTAATCACTTTATAGCAAACGGCGTTTGCAAGTCCAGCAGCGTGAGACAGAAACAGAGCACCTCAAGTGAATCTTAGTATAAACACGATTAAGTTAACAGTAGCGCGCTCGACAAGTGGCAATAGTTCCTATTGTAGGCTCACAATATTCACAGTCTTGATAACAGACTTCTTGAATCGTCATATTCGTCATTCTTGAAAAACAAACAGCTTGCAGCAATGCATCTCAGAGCTGCATTTGCACTACAATGAATGATAGAGTTCGGTGTGGTGCACTGCCACTGCAGAATCTGCACACAAACAAGACAAGTAAAAAGTAGCGTTTAATTAAATACTCTGTGGCACGATATTTACTTCACTTTACTATACCTACCTACCTACTATAATTTCGTAGGTAGAGTCCTACAAGGATCTTTTGGCTCACGGATGACATTGACAGGGGGCGACTCCGTAGAATAGGGGATACCAGTTTATTTAAAACATTCCCTTATCTTAGGGTAAACATTGACGCGCAAAACAATTTGATTATTTAAAATCGCTTATGTTACAAAAATAAAAGTAATGGGTAAACAAATTTAGGTAATTTGGCATGTTTCACACGTATCGTGAACTGCCCTAGCTTTGCCTGAATTTCGAACATTTTGTCTTATATCTTAAAATTGATTGAATTAAAATGAACTTTGTGAGGAAGAAATAAATTTTTAAGTACAATCTTCGTTTCAGGTTTACAATAAATATTGGAAGAATCTTAGTTCTGCGACATTTTGTGAGAAGGCAAATATAGGAACAAAAGTCCTAACTTTAATTACTTATAATATGACTTTATTTAACTTGTTTTGATTTTGGGAAGGAGGGCGTCAAACAAATTTTGTTCAAACGTCCGGGTTGTGGGCTCCTTGTCCGGATTTACAAATTTTTGAGATGGCAACTCTAAATGAGATGCCAAAAAGTGACACTTAGCAAGATGGCGGCAGTATTTCCGATTTTGGCTACCTACGCGCCAAAACATCCTTGTAGAACTGTAATAGAGTTTCGGATCTGGATGCGGATACGGCTATAGGAATAAAATTATATCGGTTTCGGATTCGGTTACGGATATCTAATTTGCAATGTTATTTTCGATACAGTGCATGTATTTTTCCAACATTTCAGCTTCTAATAATTTAGCTCTTTCCCTTAACAATGAAAATGAGTCCAAATCAGATTGATTTTTGTATTTTTTATATTTTTTATGGTATTTATGTTTTTCACTAAGTAATTTTATTAGTGATCTCTGATACCACGGCGGAAAATTATTATTATTGTTAACATTTTTACACGGGATATACTGATTTATTAGATCACGCAGTGTGTTATAGAAATAATGAGTTGCGTCCTCAACACTGAGACTGTTAAATTCATGTTCCCAATTAATTAGATTTAAGCTATTCGACATCGATTTGTAATCACCTTGTGAATATACTAACTTTACACGATTTTGAGAATGAAGGGTATGAAGCTGAACGAAGTTTGCCAACAATGTTATTGATTAATGATAAGGGTCTTCAGGTACTAACGGGTCACTGCAACCCATAATAGAAACATCGTTATTGGAAAACACTAGGTCTAAAGTTCTATCTTTAAATTTTTTTACATTGTTGTACTGAGAACGATTACATAATTTTAGTTTATCCATAAAATCTATTTGAGCAGCACCATGAATATTATTTGGAAGTAAAGAGTTACTGTTGCCGTAAGTCATTGGACTCCAGTTAATATTTGGTAAATTAAAGTCACCTAGAATAATAAAAACATCAGTAGGATTGCATAAGGTAACATCCACTAAGTTGTCAGAAAAAATTTGTAGTTGTGTCGCGAATGAGTTACCAGTATTTTGTTGACACATGTATACTGAACATATATGAACTTTATAAGAAACCCTGGGCTTCGAGTGTTGAAGGGTTAAAGTGACCCATAAATCCTCGGCCGAGGTACACCAATTACCCCTCGCATCAGCGACTAGGTCACGGCGCGCGGCGCACAGCTATTAACACTCCACCGCCTAACGATTGTCGAGTGCTATTGTAATCTCTGTCCCTTCGCCAAACAAGGTACCTGTCATCGAATAGTTCATTACTGTTAATACTATCCACTAGCCAAGTTTCAGTCAAGCATATTATGTCGTAACAATTTATCATTACATTTCTACGAAAAATAGAAGTTTTGGTCCGTAACCCTCGAACATTCTGGTAGTAAATCGTAAAATCTTTCATCCCATCTAGCAAAATAAGTTATTTATTAAACGGCAAATAAAAGAATAAAGGATAAAAAAGGCAGTGGAGTGTACGCGTTTACTAATAGCAACGTTAGCGCGCAAATTATACATCAAGCGAAATGCAATTCTAAGTTGAAAAGCGTAAGCCAACCCAGGAAACAACACACAAAATACAGTGCAATACTACAGTTCAAAGTCTTATGTCGCTATAATTACGGTAGCTCACAACTCACAATGTTCGAGACAAAAAGATCAAGCGATAAGAAGGGACCGGTCGGTCGATGCGCTTAGTTGTAAACAAGTGCGCTTCTCAAACTATAATGAACGATAAACGAAACTTACGAGATTAATTTTAAATTTAAATTGAAATGTACTTTAACAATTTAAGTATAAACTTAAAAATATAAAAACATAAATTATAACGTTTTAAATGTAAAAGTAAAGGGGTGTAACTGTGAAAGTATGAACGCACAAAAATATAGACGTAAAACTATGAAAGTAAACTACAAGCCCGCAAAATATAAATGAGAAAAAATAAAAAAAGAAACCAGTAAGTATAATTCCTAAATTAAGTATTAAGGACGTTATTATATTATTATTATAATATGCGTTTCAGATCCGATTCAGAACTTATTAAAATTACCGGAGACGTAACGTTCTTACGCACAAATATTCTGCAGCCCTTCACCCACGTAAACGTGTAATTGTGTTCCTTAGCCAATGTTTTAGTTTTGTTTAGCAGAGTTTTATTCTCGAGCGTCAAGTGGTCATTAATAAAGATTCTTTTGTCACCACTGAATCCTAAGCTAGCAGTTGTTAAGGACTTGCACTTTCTGGCGGCTACAATAAAATCTTCTTTGACGTACCTGTTATGTAAGGATACGACAATATTCTTAATGTCGTTTTCACCCCGTGTAGGTACACGCGCTATATAGTTAACCTGCTCTTTATTGATTTTGTAACCAATGGAATCTCCAATTTTGAACAGAATATTATATAGGTTTTCTGATGTTTTAAATGGTATGCCTTTTATTTCAATGTTGTTCAAGCGCGATCGTTGTTCCCTCTCTTTTGCTGTTTTTTCTAAAAGATCCACCCGTGACTGCAGAGTTGTTAACTGCTCCTTGGTTGCTTGAAGAGATTGTACTTCGCGATCCAACGCAGCGAGTTTATCGGATACAGATGAAATTGATTCGTGCACCGACGTGACTGACGCCTTAACTTCCTTAATTTCAGTCTTAATAGTTTTTAGGTTTATATTAATTAGGTTTATATTAATTTATGTATGAAAGTAGGTAATCAAGTTTCATCCCATTTTCTCTAGTGAAACGCACAAAGTCTGTCTCGTTTTACTTTTGTTGTAAGCAAGCCCGCCATTTTCATAAGCTACAAAAAGCCGAAGCTACGTCATCTTTAAGTCTAAGGCCCTTCATACACAAAGCGACGCAAATCTCCGATACTCAACAATTTAAGTATTCAAGCGACTACCGTCGAGGTTCGTACACACCATGTTCCTGTACGCGCAGATGGATTTAACGCGGTTTTGATGACGGCGTTTGAGGTTTTTATGACGTAGAAAGAAAAAAAGATATTGGGTTCATCCATTTATACGAAAAGAACTCTTAATTCAATTAATTAAATATTTTCCTTTATTTCTGTATACATTTTCCGCTGCAAATTGAGTAAAAAAGGCTGTCTATAAATGCAAAGTCTTATGTTTTTGTCTGACAGGTACATGCATTACTGTAAAGAAAGAAACAATTGTATATCAAATTCAAAATACCAATTTTTTCAACTCTAATCAAATAAAGTATGTACTTAAAAAAGAATCACTCTAGTATTAAATGTTTACATTATACTCCCACCATGCTACATACTACATGTTCAGACTTTGCTTGAGGCGATTGGAGGTTAAAGTATTTAATACCCCTCATCACTTATGGATATTGTGTAGTCAGGATAGGCTTCTTTCACCAGCTTTGCAGTTATCTCATGGTCAGCCTTTCCATAACCTTGGGAGTACCCATAGATGTGAATTTTTTTATTATCCGGATCATGTGATATTCTGCCTCCTCCATAGGGCTCCAGATCCAGAGGGTGAAGTTTTTCCTGTACCTTAAAAATGAGGAAAAAAATTGAACATTATTTTATGGCATCAATAGGTGCAGATAGGATTGCTTAAAATATCTATACACTTCAAAGGCCAGGTACTACCTTATACAAAGTAAAAAAATAGTATCAAATACTAACTTACATTATGGTATTGCCAGGGCAGTGAATGTTAGTTGGCTAGATTGTAAGATAGTTTTAAGACTGAGACTGAGATTGTTACTATTAATTATTGTTAGTAATGTTCAATAGTATGTATTATATGTTAGTAAGCAAATCTCAAACTACGTCACAATTGCTATTAAACATCTTTTAGACAGTAGAATGGTGCTAATAATTTATGCTGACGGACAGTGGAAGTAATGTATAAGTTACTCTATGAGTGGAACTATCCATGGGAAGACTTCATCGCATTAATTAAATATAATATTTCCTTACCTCATCAAAGATGTCCGAATGGTAGTTGCAGCGTTTGTATCCCCTGACGAGGATTTTTAAAGGCTCGGGCGATGTTTGATCCTTGTCAAACACTTTCATGAGTATGTACTTGAAGACCCCTGAAGGATCGATCTCCACTGTAGGTAATTCTGAAACATCTACTGTCATCTTCCTTACGTTGAAACCCTGACTGGAGACTGAAAGCAGATTTCACATATTTTATTGAGACCGTACGTACACTTTGATCGCCAGAAGTCCTGGTATCCGCTATTTAAAAAGGTTAAATCAATTCAGTACCAATCTTTGGTATTCTTTGATTAACTTATTGCTTACTTCCTGTGCAGGCGATGCTATTTATATTTCGAAATAGGTTGGAGTAGTTTCGTAGAAAATAAATACTTTTATTCATTAGTTTACTTGCTTCAAAATTTTCAATGAAATTATTGGCTTGTAGCCGTTTATTAAAAGTAAATGTATGTATGTACCTAAAACCAGTGATAGAAAAAACCAAAGCAAACATCCACATCCACAACTCCCAAACCCCAAATTAAAATTAAAATTAAAATAATAGGTACTACCTAACAAACCGGGCAACGACATTGACAATATTGACATTTTGACAATTTTCAATTTTGACTTTTGACATGGGCCGCGTTCCGCATAACACGCATAACCTCTCAAAAGGCGTCCATTACCTACTGATTATGGGCATTATGGACCGTGTTCCTTAAGCCCGCTCTACACCTACCCGCGGATCGCGCGCGATGATCGCGAAAGGGCGCAAACGCAAAGTGTGGAGCCGTTTCGCATATTCTTCGCGGTTTTGCGTTTGTTCTCCATTTTTCGTCGGTTTTTTGTTCCGCGTCAAAGGGAGCGCGAAGCGGGAACGCGACGCATACGAGCATAACTCCACACTCGCAGTTCGCTATGGTCAGTATTGTTCGAGTATCCTTGATATAGTCAGTGTCCGCCGTTTTCTCCACCGATTCTTGATTTGCGTTTCGTTTTTAATATAAGCGCATAATTTAAGCGCATTGTTAGAGACCCATCAACAGCTACTTCGACGTCCATTTCATTCAACGTTGCGAACATAATTGTGAAAATACAGCGAACCATTGCGAGTGTAGAGTGTTGTTAAATTCGCGGCAAATTTGCGCCGAGAAATCGTGCCTAATCTAAGGATTAAGTGTAGAGCGGTCTCCATAACAATCCCGCCCTCAACGCCCTTATTTTGAGTTCCATTAGGTTTTGACGTTCAGATTGTTGTACCCTAATGGAACGGATTTGAGTTGAGCGTTGATGACTTGATGTTAACATTACAAAGGCAGGCTTGAAAAATAAGGTGGGAATATAAAGAAGTTGCAAATGTAATTTCTAACAATAAACCTCCAAAATTTGTGATTTAACTTTACGTGTATTCAAAGTTATAGACAATTTTTTTCCTCTTTAATGCTTTAGAAACAATTTCATTTCTAACATCTTTTTCGGAATCATAACAAAATATATTTTTCCGTCACCATCCACAATCGCTCAACCAAACACCAAAATGCCACGACCATAATGCCCATAAATAAAATCGTCTTTAATGGAACAAAATTTTGAGACGTTATTAGTGTTATGAGCTAGTTACGGAACGCGGCCTTTGAGTTGAGAATTTTCAATTTTGACATTGACCAGGAATTTTGGTATTTTTAATTTTTTATGGAATTGAATTGCAGATGGATGGCTTATTATATGAAATAATTAATTGTTTTTAAGTTAATTATACTAGAAGATGAACAATTCCAATAATAAAATGGATACTAATCTTACTGGTAAGTATAATTCCCATGTATTCGCAAAAGCTGAACGCCTACAGTATGGTTGCAGTTAATATCCTTGAGCTAGGTACTTATTTGTGCCGCCGCGCTTAATAATAATGGGTACGTTAGGAATTTATTATTGCCAGTTTTGTATTTAATTTACTTATATTAACGTCAAATAGGTTATTTCGTCTATTACAAGTTCATATCCGAACAGCGTTCACTTGGTCTTTCCGAACCGGCATATAATAGAGTTGGTGTAGAATGCAATAGCAGGAATTCGTATAAAACTTGATAGCAGTGCCCCACTGCCAGTTGGGAGTACTATCATTGTAATCAGCGTCCACATTCTACCCCTCAACCTGAAGGGTAGCTTTAACATTTTAATCACTAAGGAATACAACTGCTCTATTTAAATAAAAGTCTGTCACTTTCTTTTGGATGTTTGTAAATATAAAAACGAACAATAATATGTTATAAACGTACAGATAATAATATAAAATACATTTAATAGCTTATGTTAATCATAAAGAGAATATGCTAATCACTTTGTTCCACAGTGCCGACATGGTATAAAATAAGGGATGTTGGTTTTGTTACCAAGAAGATGAACAGGTGAATCTATGTTATTTTGATGCACTGCTCGTCAAAATAAACATTATTTATTTGCATATTAGTAAACAGTAGGTGTATATATTCAAGTTGAAGTCAATATTAGTGTAGGTACCAGTGTCAGAGGAGTAATAATGAGACCATATTGACAATGACAATTTTGTATTGAAAATCACATATTTGTGAAAGTATCCTTAAGCACATAAACTTCAATGGTTCTATTCTATTGTAATAATATAAATAAATAACTTTTGAAAACAAGTATGGAGCAAATGATATCCATATGTAGTAAAATTGTGTTTGCTTTTTATCTCGTTATTTATTTATTAATTATTTACTCAATACGTACTAACAGTCTACAGTAATTATTGTAATAGGCTGGAAAAAAGATCTGTTACATGATTGGAAATTCTTAGATCATTATTCATACCTATATTTGCATAATGCTTGGAGGTTTTATTTGATTTGGCTTGGAAATGTCTAAGGATTATTGAAGTTGAGAAGTTTCATTGCTTTATTCATTTCTTGTAAAGCCGCCCTCGCTTTGTTTCGGGAAACCAGTCCCTTCAAAAATTCTATAAATTTTAACAAATTATGTTATTCCGATGTCTACGCTATATTACTGCAAATTTCATGAAAATCTGTTCGTTTTGCGTGAAAGAGTAACAAGCCCACACACATTCTCACTCACATTCTTACAAACTTTTGCATTTATAATATTATTAGGATAGGATTAATGGAAATTACAATTGCTCTTTTTGCAGGTATGTGGGTGAGTTTCTTCACAGCTGCGGGGATTCCGTCCGATGTGTCGGCCACGTATGCCTTGACGTTTGCTGAGAATAGGATCCAAAATGACATGCTGTTGGATCTAAACAAGGAGTACCTGAGGGATATGGGTATCGTCAGGATGGGAGATGTTATTGCTATATTAAGGTATGCTGCAATGGACACTTGAAATGTATCATACTTTGATTTTTCGAGTGTACAATTGAAGGAAATTGGTCTATGAACTCATCACCTTTGTTTTTTTACCACAAAATTTCGGTTTTGATTAGTTTTGAAGATTACTATTAATAAATGAATAAATGTAAATCGCATGTAAATCGCAAGTTATACCTATTTGCTGAAACATATTTTCTTTTATATGTCAACAAGATATTGGATATTACTGAAAACTAGTCTCTCTCTAGTATTGAATGCGAACCAGTAGTTTATATGTAACGTATTGTGGGCACTTGGGCAGGCACGCCAAGCAGGTGCACGAGAGCGCGGCGCGCGACAAGGTGCTGGCGGCGGGCCGCGTGCCGGTCGCCGCCGTCACCGGCCGCGCCACGCTCGCGCAGCCCTCCCCCTCCTCGCGTAAATACCGCCTACTTTACTCATCTATACTGTTGCCAGAGCCCAGACGGCCGGTTAAACAGGACAGTGTTAGGCACTTCTCATTCTCACACAACACTATTTATGAGCTACGCGACTGCAACGCAATCCAATGTTTGTATGTATCTGACACTTTTCACTGAAAGGAGTCACATCGCATCGTCAGTCAAGTGTCAGATAGGTAGATAGAATTTTGAGATTGCGTCGCAGTCGCGTAGCTAATAAATAACGTAATGTGAGAAGTACCTTAGGCTTTTTGATGACATGTTCGGCCTGTCTGGCTTTTTTATCCAAATGTCCGCCCAAACTGGCTAATCTGTTCGGTTTTTTATATCTGGCGACCTGGCAACCCTAATCACCTACCAGCTTCCATCAACAGTACGAATTATAATAGATACCGGCGCGCCTACAAAGTCGAAGCTAAAAACCACTTGCACTAGATAATAATAATAATAATAATAATAATTTTATTTCAAGATATAAATCT
>DWJQ01000710.1:0-13077 GCA_018248915.1 Hesperia meskei straton
TATATGTGTAGTCCATGCCACCCGCGACACAGGTACCTGGTAACCTACTGCGGGGGTATGAGTGTGTTAGCGTTATTATACTTCACCACGCCGCTCCAGTGTAGATTGCTGAAGGTTACTGGGGTTGCTGTGTTGAAAATTTTTATGCCACTAGCCGTCCCCTACCAAATGCGCCCTCTGGTTCTTTTAACTTGTTTTATTTAGGATCGACGCAAGCTGCCGGGCTATGAGCGCTTCATTAATATTAGATAGATGGAGATAATATACATAGATATGAACAAGTCAGCTGGTTTTCTTCATGCAGACCGAAAAAAAAACTATTTGTGTTTTTTATATATTTACGACTACGAGTATATAGAATAGTCTGTGGACACACTGAATAGTAGCTATTTACTTATATTGTACATAAATGTTATTTATGAACAGTAAAATGTATTTAATAGGTTTCACCAAATCGAATTATCATTTCCCCGCTTGGACTTGCAAATTGCCGAGACACAGACTACGAATAATTTAACTAATGGTGAAACACTCGATATACTCGTATACTCGTCGAATTCTATATTTTGAATCAAACACAAAACACAGTTTATACTTTTGCATATCGTGAGAGAACGGTGGCATTTCGGTTTGTGTTTCAGAACATAATCGATTTTACTTCCGGTTGCGACTTCGGTTTATCTAATATACCTACAATAACTTCAATGTGTATTCAATAACCTACAAAGAAAAGATCATATTCTCATATCTCAATCGTACTAAAAATATTGTTAACCCGCACATGCTGTACATACTGTTATATGGGGTTATTCCACAATACATACATACTGTTATAAGGGTTTGGGATTAGTGAACTTTTTTTTCACTTTTTGTTCACTTTTCCCCATTGACGTCCATGATGGGGATTTTAGGAAAAGTTTTGAGATACAGGCTAATTAGAATGCAACAGTGGAAATCAAATTATCCTTTATTAAAAGACACGACAAATATTCAACAAAAGCCGATAATAAATCAATGCTGATGTTATCCGATGATCCGATGAAGATAGATCGGTCGCTATCGGTGCTCGTATCATTTGTCGAGAGGTAGCCGGCCCGCGAATATCATCGGGGACATCGGTATTCGCGCGGAAATAGCCGGTGCGGGCGCATGAGTGAACGCCCTTAGCGACTCGCGACACACGCAAATAAACCACGGCGCAGCGCAGCTCAGTGCTCTCAAATAGGCACATCTCTGCGTTGTAATACAACGATTTAATGCAATTATACTAAAAAATACAACGACTACCCGACAACACAACAACCGATTCTGGGTAGCGGCACGTTTGTTCAGCTTAATTGTAATTGGTCTAGCTCTAGTAGTCAGTTTATTTTAACTGAAAGTACAAAAATGTACGCAGCACAATGGGACGAGATTTGTTGGAAGGAGTAACTTTTATTGCGGCAGACAGCTGTCCCGTCGCGCTACAGAAAAACTTTAATTTCTTACCGATGTCATGTTACGCCGCGCTACGGATTTTATTAAAGGATTGCTGCAGATACAATACGAGTCACGGTTACAATAAAAACAATTATTTACCTATTTGCAATGTCTCAAAATTTTTTTTCCGACGTGATCAATCACTTGTCGTTACTACATTTCTGATATCATTTTAACATTACTCAAGTTAATTTCTTATCGAGAAAATCAAGTAACGAATAAGTAAATTCTAAACGCCATTTCACAACGCCATGGCACTTTTAACAAATTGTTGTTGGACACATTTTCAGTCATGAGTCATGATCGAGGCATATCCGACCGTGTCCTCATCCTAACCCGACCCGCATATCGATTGTTTTCGTATAGAATTACCAAGTTGCCGAGAGAATTTAATACAATACATAGTTAATACACAATTCCGAAATAGACACGTATTAGCAAGTTTGTTCGGGCCCCGAGCGATCGTAATACGATTAGTTTTAGATGTGATACGTCATTCAGGTGCCGTATAATTACTTTTGTTTCCCGACCACGACTTTAGGTACCTGAGCAAAGGTTCCATGTTCGTGATAGAACCAAACAATTGGTTTTAGTTTTACGGTTATTAGTGAGCAAAGCTGTTATGCAAGCTTTGTCTTGTCTGAATTGGACATTTACGTCAACAATATTCGATTGTTGGACTGTTCTGACCACTAAAGTGGAGCTTGTTTTGGGAATAATGTTTATGGGATCCACAGTGCCTTACTTGGAGCCAACTTTTCCTGATTCTGGTTATCATGTTATCTTATTTGTCGGAATATGAGATCAGCTGTTGTTCATACAGTGCAGAGCCCAGGTATATTAACTGGAGGTCATTAAGTAGGTACCTACCTTTATCAGTGCAACCTTTTGTATAATATAAGCAATCTCTGGTATGGCTTTTTATCCGTTTGGTTAGTTACTCAAAACGCTTCTGCGTCATTTTTAATATCTTTCAACATTTTGTCATAAGGGAAACAATTTGTATTTGACGGTAAATACATATTCAAAACTCAAACTTTCCGATTCTCTGAACCTATAGGTAAGTAACTGTAATAATCTTCCAAGGGAGTATTCGTAGGTATATTTGTATAGGCCGTGACGATATTTTGCGGATTATCAAACAAGGATTCGCTTTCACCTTTTAGGCTGTTGAATAAGTAATGACACGGAGGATATACGTGTAGTTGCTCTTTAGGAGAATTTTGATGGCAAAGCGCCAGTATTTCGTTTGAATGAGCTCGACGCAAGAGGAAATGCCGCCGGGTCTACGATACAGCATCTATATTGAGGATAAAAAGTAAATGCTTACACCATCAACACCCTTGCTGTATGATACAATCTATATGTTATTAGCGAGGGTATGTTTGAAGTTATCATAAGGAGGAAAATAGTTTTTAGCTAATCTATAGGCAGCTATTCTACATTCTGTAGGTAGGTAGGTACCTATAATAATATTTCTGAGACTCCTCAAAGGATGATTGGTGAATGCTTTTAGTAAATAATTAAAATTATATCAATACTGTGACTAATGAAGAAGACTTATTGTGGTATTTCGTAAACAAATTCTGAGGTAGGTAGGTAAGTTAAATTCTTTACGTAATAAAAATAAAAAATATTATCAGAATTTTTGGCTCTGTGTGTGTTTTGGACCTGTTATTCTCATTCACAAACAAGATATCACAAACACTTAAACCGAAAAACAAATACTTAGTCATCTATGTACCTATCTCAAGCATTGTTACCTATCCTTTTAGGCATCATCACCAATTCGCCATTGGTTCATTTAACGTATTTTAAGAAGCACAATGTACATGAATAATTCCAAGTTAATAATTACTATGAAAACTCAGGATTGCTTCTAATATTAAACGTACAATTTACTCACTGGAGTTTACCTAACTGTCAGAAAGCGGCACTGCGACGAAAGTTGCTCCGTTGATGCAAAAGGTAATTTGTTTCGTGTCTGACTTAAAAAAACATTAACAGAACTTGCTTCCAATCAGAATGCAGGTAAAGTAACATTGTGAACTGGCTGTTTAGTTCAACAGTTCCTGCTAATCAGGTCTGCAGTGCGAAAATAGTAAATTACAATACGGCGCGATCGGGCTCGAGTTCATTGGTTTGTACTAAGTTATATCAACAACGGCTTTAATACCATCCAGTTAATAAAACGCTAATGGCTGATTTACATTGATAGTGTAGCTGGTTCCAGCATGACTGAATTCCAGCGCTGGATCAGCTCTGTATCAGTGTAAACGTGTTACAGTTCAGTCCAGCATCAGGTATCCATATGGGTGATAATCCAGTGATGCTGACGCCAGCTGACAGAATGCACATGCATAGTCTCAGCCATGGCAGAAGCATGACTTTTGTACGAGGGTGCAGTGTAGGGGAGCAAGAAATGATTTTTTGAAAATCTATGCACTCAAAGGAGTAAACTACGGAATAGAAGTTTGTGCGAGTTTGAAAACTCGCAGGCGAGATTAGTGCCGAAAAGAATGTTTTCTATTTGTAAGAAGTTGAAAGTTAAAAAATAAGTTGAAAATAGTCGTTCTAAAAATTAATTCAGATCGACCCATTAATCGGGGTCAAAGCTATAAAACTATTATTATTAAAAAACATACGTATTCTATCACCATTAGGCCTTATGATAGCTAATAATCGTATCATTATGATAAAATGATTGTTACCGTTTTTAAACGACTTAAAAAAATGAGGAGGTTTTCAATTCGGCCGTATTTTATTGTGTGTGTTTCCTCATAATTATTACTGAGTGTTTCTATTATGATTCATTTTTTATTTGAAGGCTAGTATGCATTAATCGTGTGATTCCATTTAAATTTGAGCAGCACCTAACAACTATTTTTTGAATTATCTCTACCTACGTATCAGTGTTTTGACGATAATGTAATTCTTGATTTACATGGCTTACGAGCATATAACTACTCTGCTCAGTGTACGCTAACGAGATTTGATAGGGACAGTATGTATATTAGAGAGATGTTATGCCACTCCGACTCAGCTCGATCTCCGCCGAGGCAGATATTTATTTGAAAGACAAACGTTGTCCATGCTACTCGCGATGCATAGTGCGAGGATATATGAGTCTGTAACTAAACTAATTAATTGTTCCCGAAAATCTGCCGAATTGAATTGTAGATAACAATATAATTAATGAATTTATGAGTAAGTTCTGAACAATATTTCTTTTTGTTATCGAATCTTGCTTCGAACCAAGACAAACGAGTCTTAAAAAGCGTGGGCGTTGAATGGTTATAATTAATACGTAGTGTATTATAGATTTCACATCCGGCGTTGCACAAGATGATATCAGATGTATTCTCTGCGGCTAATGAATGAATGTGACATCTTTGCTTATACAAGTTTATCCACATCACATGGTGGGAAATGTTGTTATTAACTCAGCCCAACCACTGGACCAGCGTGGTGCAGCAAGGCTTTCCGATTATGAGAACAGACCTGTGCATGGTATTCAGCCTTAATAGATGTAGAAATCATTACTTTCAACCTATTAGTATTCCCACTGTTACATCTTTAAACGACACAGAAACAAACAATAATTTGTAATTCACGCAACTTCTTTTTACTTTTTAACAAACCGGACGACATTTTCAGATGGTAAGCGGAGATAAAGTCTAGGCCCTAGACTCTAGGGTAAAAAACGCAATTACATTGGTTTCAAAGAGGCTCACATTATAATTGGACGGAAATATTTACACAAGCAATTAACTTTAGCCTTTTGCGTCGTTACGTTCGACCAAAATGGTAATAACAGATACTAATTTATTATGCTCGTTTGAAACTAATTTAATGTTATATTACTGTGGTAAGATTTTTAAATTAATATGTACTAATTTAATAATGATTGTAACTAGTAATATCGATATCTTTTTATTTCAGGGTTCATGGTGCTCTAATTCTTTTACTTGTAACATCGTTATTATGTAACGCAAGACGTAATAAAATGAATTTGAATTTGAATCTTACTTTAAATTAAATTAAACGAACTTTAAAATCGTTTAATTTAATGAAGCTATTCTGCAACAATTGATAATGAGTAAAATTTGAAGTTTTATATTTACACAGCAAAGATAAGAATGAACAAAGCCGGTCCAACGATTGTGATTTTTTGTCACAATAATTTAGCGCCGTAAGAACCGCTATAAAAACGTCCGGTTTTCTATAAGAAAATAAAATTTACATACAAGCTTTGTACATTATCTTTTATATTCAAATTCCAACACAAGTATTAATTCACGGTTTAACACAACTTTGGGAAACGCGATGCTGTTTTTATATATTAGTGCCGCAATCTATACATATAATATGTACTCGTAGGTAACAAACCTGACTGATCGATGACTGTACCTACATAGAAGATATTCAAGAAAAATAATTGGTAGTATTTATTACCGTAGTAGATGACATAACCAACAATTCTTGTTTGTTTCTTATATATAGCTGAATTTCGTTAATCCGAGTACAAAAATAAATCACACTCTTAAATAGGTATTTATCTACTTTTTTAACTGTAGGTAGGTTTATTGTAGCTGTACCGAATACTTCATTCCAATATTCTTGCCGTGATGCTCTATGAATAATTCATATAATTAGGTCGATTCATCGGAGACTAAAATAAAAAGATCATAAGTGCCAGTTCCAGTTAAAATGTTTACTATTGACAAAGAAAACTTTTAAATCATATTTATTTATTTTCCAATAAGTATGAAATTCCGGATGAATAGTTCCGCAGTGCGCGAGCGAGCGATATATCCTGCTGAGACCGTTCCGTTTCACTCCAATTTCCTGACGATGCACCTGCAAACGATCTCAAAGAAATGGAGTTTCTACTCCAGTACACCCCGCTGACGTTTGACTGAGAAAAACAACCAATTATATCGAACGAATTCAAAAAGAAAATTATGTACCGTGAGCTGAATAAATTCTTGTTCTTGTTGCGCACACTTACCTTGCTCGGGCAGTCAACAAAAGTTACAGGAGTAGTTTGATATACTTACCTATTAAAATGAATTTTCCAAAAAGGCGCAAAAAGTTGCGGGATATCTTACCTACTCTTTGATAAGAAATAGTCTCTAAGTCGGCGCGCTTTGCTCTACAATTTAAAAACTCTACAATGTGCATACCCAGAAACATAAAACTAGTCAAGAATAAAATTACAAAATACAAAACACAGTTAATTTATTTCAAAACAGAAATGTATGCTGTAAAAAATATTACCTTAATCCGAAAATATTGCCTTCAGATTTCGAAGGTACAATGGAAGAAGATTCTACCAAACAATTTCATCTACTAAGCATTGACCGGTACCGACAAGCGGGAGGACGTTGGGGATACGGCGACCAATTCTGCGTACGACAAGCGGCTACGTATACAATATTCGATTTAACGCAAACTAGATTCGTCCACTTAGGTAGACTTGCTAAATTGAACACAACACAAAGCAAACGTACGCCCCAACTTGTTTTACATGAACTGTACTGATCACTGATGTCTCCCCATCATTGAGGCTGCTCCAGGGAGGATTAGTAAACTCAAACTCAAAATCGTTTATTTCACGTAGGTATTTACAAATACGCTTGTGAATGTAATTTTTTGATTCTACCGCCGGTAGAGAGAGGGATTAGTGGCCAAAAAGTTCTTGCCTTCGATCTACAATGAACCTTAATTACAAGGGCGGAAAGGCATTTGTGTGGGTTGCCATTAAAACGAATTTCTGATCTAACACGAACGGAATATTGTTCATACTTGAGCCTTGTTTTAGGTCGGTCGCAGTTGTTACAGACGGCCGCGGAAGATATTTTCTCGTCTGCTATTTTAATTCAATAAGAAAACTATACAGCTCTAAAGTTGATATAGGTATACATATCATTTATATTACCTAGATATTGGGTACGTTTTATATCTCAAAGCTAGTTTACGGCTTAATACAATAGAAGGTGCGGTCATTATAGCTCTCGAGCCGAATTCAAATTCCATCATTATGCATACCAATTTCATTTGATGCGATGCGACCATCCACACAAAACGCCACAAAAATTTACAGCTATAAAAGCTCCATAACAATGTTATAGTAATCTCTGTTCTCGGAAAGATATGGTAAGAATTAATTGCTTAATCATTTATGACCGTAAATTATTGGAAGAGCGTGGCAATTAATTATTTTATGCCAGTTGAACTAGCGGCGGTCACTCGCCTGTTAACGCGTGTTTCTGGGTCACAGTGTTACTCATTGTTTTACAAGTGTTCACACTGTGCAGTTATGGTCAAGTGTCATGAATTCTCGTCAAATAAACAATCTCACATGGTTGACTATCACTAATCAATGATTCATACGTGTTTCGGAAGCAGTGCTGGAAAGTGAGATATTACTGATAGTTTCCTTAAATACTTAAATCTCCCCACTTCCTTTTTAGTCCGCAAGGTGACGGTGAAGTTCATGGGTGACGATTAAATAAAATCAGTTGGCGTTAGTGCTCGTTTGCTAAATTACATTAAAAATGAATTGGCTTAAGAGTAAAATTTCACAGGATAAGTTCTGTCTCAACATTAGATGAGTAACTAAGTCTTAGGTCTTGCACCAACATCAATTAGCGGTAAAATCCTTTTCTTGATACCCACGTTAATTTCCATCTACTATCACACATAATGTACATACTATTAAACATTAAAAGATTAAAGGTAAAAAATGTTTGTTAAGTAGCGGTATACGTTTATCAAAGTCATTAGCAGGTTCGGCAGCTTGCGCAGTGCAGCGCCGCCCACGCATGTCACATGTCGCGACCCGGCACGAGACCATCGTAGCAGACCACTTCGACTTTAGCTATTTATTGCTTCATATCTGGAGAAGTACATGTATATATTCTGATATATAGATAGACTATTCAGTGGTTAAGAAAATAGTGAATAGGATTTTGCTAAATGCGCTTTGCATCTTTAGATATTATCGCCTATTCATATCAGGTGGGATTGGAGTCAATTATTAACTGCGTATCGTTTTAAAAATAATCAACTTTTATGTATTGAAATCTACTCATATTTTTCTTTGCTTTATCATAACAACTATGGGGTTTTCGTTCTTGTTGATTTGCATAAATGTTCTTCATAGTGTTTTAATCAACAGATGGAATGGAGTAGCCCTGTTGTTGAAGTTAATGAAGATGTGTCTACATCTGTTATCCGGAATTCTAATAAAAATCGGAATGCCCGATTGCCGACGACGAAGCATTCTTATGTTAACCATCCTGAGATATTCCTAATCGTAGTCAGATTTAAATTATTGATTTAAATTGTCACGCATACTAAGTTAAAAATTTGGATTTTTTTTCGAATGGACAGCTGCTTGTAATGTTTTGTAATATTGTAATTTGTAACGTTTTGTATGAAATTTTAATTAAATTTGGTGCACAATAATAAATAAACTAAATAAAGTCATTTTATTTTTATAGAGTGAACCGTAGAATTCTCAGGTCTTTGATGACTACTGTACATATTTACATTTAACATTATTTTTTTATAAACGTCAGAAGTAATGAAACGGCGCCGCTACTCTAAAACACTGCATTTTGTTTGAATAAGTCCAAATCCGAGATATAAAGGTATAAACGCATTCCGCGGCGTCCGCGGTGAAAGCCGGCGTGGGCGGGCGCCGGCGACGCCGTCTATCTGCCACTTGATGGAATATGAGATGTGGCAATATTAACCTCTTAAGGTATGTTTTCATCACTCCCAGTCGATGACCCTTCACATATTTTGTTTTATCATTTTTCATAATTAAGATGTAACGTTGACAAGCATGCTTGTAGACGACGCGTGGACTGGTCGCGTGGGGCGGGGCGGGGCTTTATTTGTCAATAGCGGACAAACGAGCTCCCTGATGAGAACTGGTCACCGTCGTCTCAGGACATCAGTAATAAAAGTAAGGAAAAAAGTCTACTGACTCTTTAGTTCCTAGACAGAGCACGACAACTAGTTCAAGTAAATGGTGAGACGAATTTCCTAAACTGAAACCTGAATTGAAGTGTTGTTACTAGATACTCCGCAGCTAATTTAGCTATTTTAATGCCAAAACTTTAAAAAATTATAATAGTAGTTTTTGACCGATATTTTTATTAATTTATTTGTAAAATTTGACGGACAGATACTCACTTGTTTTATTTTATGAATAAAAACTTTAATCGACACATTTTAAAAGTCCATTACAATAAACTTAATTGAGCAAAATAAAGTAGGTATCTAAAAGCTAATTGCAAACTAAAGCTATTCTAATTTACTTAAGCCGAGCGCATAATTAGCAGCCAGCACGAACAGACGTAGTTCTAAGCCTTTCTAATCCTAGCGGAGTAAAAAGCCGAAACTGTAATGAACGATTCACGTCGGCAAAGGTGCAGTACAATGGTACCAATGAATGGGACCAAATTGGAGGTACGGGAACCATCCGCTCATTACTACATCTTGACATACATATGTAGTTACGACGCGGAGGCGGTATCGAGACTCGAAAGATCGAGGATGAAAGTACTAAATGGAAAATATATATATTACATGAATGTAAGCATTGATCAAAGATATAAAGGTCTTATCTACATTGTGGTATTTTCATACTCTAACAAGATTTAGGCCCGCTACATACCTGGCTATAACGTCCTATTGTTAGAAGTATAATACAATAAAGATACTTAGGTTACGTTAGTACTAAGTTCTGAAGGGAACCCTTGTCGCGAGTAAAATTCAATCTACAAACAGGCCCAATATTATGAGTAACACAAATGTTACGATTTTGAAAGGATTCCAAATTCAATATTGTTTCAGCTGATATAATTTGCATCTATGGGATATAATATATCGTGGCTCTATTGCAAAATGATGTTTTTAACTATTTATTTTATTTCCTTTATGCCTATTGGAATTTTGTACCTTGGTTGACCCTGGGTTGTGGTAAAATGTCAGGTAGGCGGAATAAAAAAAATGAAATAGATGAAATAAACTGATGTAAATTGTCATCGCATCCTCAAAATAAGCATGGGATCCTGAAACTCTAGTAATGATGTAACGAGCCAGAAAGTCTTGCAATTATTAAGCAACTCCTGACAGTAAGTAACGCGACGGAAAAAAGAAAAAGGATAAAAAGGGAATGCGTGCTCATTAGAGGAGTCTGGAAACTGACATGTTGGCGTTACAAGAACGATCTCTATTAGTTACGCTTGGTTTAAGTATTTTGGGTGAAGTCTAAAACGTACTTAGTTATAATAATAAAAAAAACTTTTTCTTCACTGGCACCGTATCAGCCATTACCTCTGGTGTTATTTAATGTTATTAACTTAAAAATTTCAATTTAATGGCATCAATTTAATCGGATCAAAATACAGAAAACTTGGAGAATTGTGGGTCTCAAAATACGTCTCCAACTTTGTCTCGACCCTGATTCAACTCATACGGCTAATTTCAATCCAACCGAATATTCATTCTTATAGAGCTCGTTATAAAGTTCATATTTCGATGCTCATCTTTGAGTTGAGTTGATGTTAAGTAGGTAATAATAATAATAATAATAATACTCTTTATTGTACACCAAAGCAACATGACACAAAAAAATACTCATAGGTACTCACAAGTAAAATGATAAACTACATTGTGTATGTACTAAAACATTTTATCAACTTCAATACGCATACATATACGTCATTTCTTTTTTCAGAATAACCTCTACATTTGTACAATCATAACAAATAAAAATGGCATCCAGACCTCTCAGCCTACGACTCTGGGGACCGCGATCCCGAAGCAATGCAATTACTCCGAATTGAAAGTCAACATTTTACCGACTTGTCGATTTACGCAATAAAAGCGATGGCTCCGAAAATGCTCTTTTATATTTAACGAAACACATTTTCCATATACCTATGTCTGTAAACCGATATTTTGGAGGCGGCAGATAAAATTTTTATCGAACGATTGATAAACTAAAGTTTATTTTGGGACGTTCCTTAACGAGATTTCGATAGAAGTTTAGAAATAAAAATCGTCTTATTCTGTGTGTACTTAGGTGTGTGGCTTCAACAGCTTCAACCCATTAATTGCCCTCCTGAGTACATAAATGCCCTTTAACGCATGGAAACACTCAAATTGCTACTAGTGGTCACCTAACTATAGACTATAGACATCTGCTTAGCTCGGAATATAAGGACAGGACAGTTTATAAGAAATATAGTATAATACATAAGTCCTCTTATTCCATATATCTTTACGCTTTCTACGCCAATAAAGAGAAATCCCTTATCAAGAACATTTCAAGGAAATCTCATAAAGTTACAGATGTATCGTTCTATAAATATTAAATCGGAAGTTATGTTTCGATACTCTTGGTTATTACCGGTTAACAAGACTTAAAATTGATTTCTATCCATCGTAAGTAAAAGAGAAAATAATCCTAAATCGCAATTAAATCGTAAGTAGTTATTTTTATCCAAAGCAAGGTATGCTACACTGTATTAGAATATAAAATAAAACGATAATCACTAAATTACATCACGGCTGAGTCAACGCATGACAATTCTGTATTCGATACCATCTGTTCCAACACGCTGAATAATACAACTTCCGAAGGAAGAGTTAATTGGAAGCATATTACACTAAGGAACAAGACTCAGCCAGCGACCAGCCCGCCTGCGGATATTGTATCTCAAGCTTTTGACTTATAGGCTCATTAAATAGTACAAACGTTAAATGGTTTCCTTTTCATATCATCCATATGGATGTTTAGGTTCAATGATTAGGTATAGGTAAATTTTCATTTAAGTAATATAAAAGACTACGTTGTATGAATATGTTCGTCTAAAGTAGAGGCTACCTATGAATTGGCTTATTCGTCAAAAGTAAATTGCTGCATGTCAACTAGTTGTTTCAGTAATAAAGTTTTTGTACCTATACAAAATGATCAGTGGGGAGCATTTCTCGGGCGTTTGTGTCTACTTACAGTAAGATTTCTCATCTGCCCATTTGACGTGTATTTACATAAAATAATTTGCAAATTCACATAAATTTGACTCGTCTACTAAATCAGCGTCTATAACGCGCGTCTCAGCCGTTACATGTAGTGTTCTCTTACAAAACAAATGGCGCTAAAGCGGATGCGACGTCCTTGGAGTGCCCGTATGACAATGACGCTGTGACATTAGTGACAGTACTTAAGGCCGCGCTCACCAGTTCAATTGTGTGCTATTGGTTTAATCTTTTAAGAACCAAAGTTTTTCACGCAGAGAGTTTAATACTAATTAATCTACGATCAAAATCTAAAACAAATTACCAATCTATAAGAAACTCTGGGATATTTGAAAATATGATATTAAGTACCACTCATCTATTTTAGATATTTCAAAATGTATTTTTTTAACATTTTACATTTCCTCATAGTCCGGCGGCTTGCGTCGGATCCTAAGCGATCGACAAAGTTAAGCAACAACGGGCGCGGTCGGTAGTCGGATGGGTGACCGCTAGTGGCAAAATATCTTGAGCGCTTCCGTGCTTCGGAGGGCACGT
>DWJQ01000711.1:0-13074 GCA_018248915.1 Hesperia meskei straton
GGTGGTGCTGCATGCTCGTTTGCTATCTTAATTCCATAAAAAAAATACTGACCAATACATACGTCTACGGAGCGCTACGAAACGCTACGCAGGTTACGGACTGGTACGGTGCTTGTATACGGTGCGTGCTGACAATTACATAATATTCTATTGTCAGCGTTATCCCTGAAAAATGCACGCGTGAAATTCTACGATTCGCTACCGAGCAATACGAACTCACATGGTAACGTCGTTGTACGAGTACGGTGCGTATGTACTGACGACTTCATAATATTACATTGTTGACATTTTTGCTTAACACTACACACCTCTACGAAATGCTACAAAACGCTATATGAAGATAACGATTTCATACGCGTGAACTGACAATCATTATATTTTCGACGCTATTGCTGAATAGTTACTGTTGCGCATAGCTACGGTACCCTACGAATAGCTACGGAACGCTACGAGCGCCTATACACAACGTCTACGGTGTTTACTGACAACTACGAGTCTCATCTCACAGTCTCAATGTTGTTGCTGTATAGCGCGCGCGTCACTGAATACTCGAATGGCGTGCGAGTACAGCGGTGGACTGTGGAGTGTCGTGCTACCAATTGACTCGACGCCGTGGACGTTGCTACACGCTATAATGAAATATCACTGAATTGTTGACGCAGTATTGTTAACAAAGCGATCCAAGTACTGGCGTGCGACAAATTCGCATGCAAAGTCAGGTTGACAATGCTTATTTTTTTACAAAAAACGACTTTAACATCAAGAAGTAAAAATATCTTGGAAACAACTCGTCAGGTGTCGGTCAAATTTATACCACACAACAAGCACCTACTTTCGAAAAAAAATCGGAACACTCAGTAAAAAGTTATGAGGTTATGGCCATAAATTGAATGCACATAACTAAGGATAACTCAAAAACAACCCTGCATATATTATAGGGATTCAAATAAGGACAAGCCTATTGGATAAAATAATACCTATTGGGTTAAAAAAGTATCATCCAAAAATAAGCCATGATACGAGACACATAGTTTTGGGTGTCAACATATGAAACGTGTGAATTAAATAACGTATTTCCCCACAGGCCCGCCTTACATCCGTGCTATGAGTACCGTGAAGGCGGTCGCCGGATCCGAAATTACGATATGGTGCCCGTATTATGGATTTCCAATAGAGTAAGACCCTTTTAACTTTAAATTACTTAAATAAATTTATTGAATAAGTATAAAATAACAATATTTTATATTTAATGTTTACTCCAACATCCTTCTCTCAATATTCATTATTCCTATGTTGAAAGGAGAATAGTGCAGAAAGTCGAAAGCGTGATTCACGAATATAGTAGCGACATCTCTTATTGTTTAATATAACAATTATAAATATCTGTCGTTATTGGTTATACAGTCTTATTTGAGGCTGCGTAATTTATATCTATCATCAACCCAAATTATCGTCTTAGGCCGCTAACCCACTAGCGTAGCACGGACCTTCGCAAATTATTATGCGAAGTTTTTAACACGTTCGTAGTTTTCCAAGCTGTCAAATCTTTGACTATTCGTACAATATACAAAGGTCGTCGCGCATTTGAGTGATCGCGGTTGTAGGCTTTTATAGGCTTAAAACTGTCTTGCATTCTTAGCTCCGTTAAATGGGAGGGAGGCGCCGGCGCAGACCCTAGGTACCATCAGTCAGATGGTCAGCTGACCATCACTAACGTGGACAAGAACAGAGATAGAGGAAGTTGGACTTGTTCAGTCCTCACGCCAGGCGGGGAGCTCGCTAGAAGGGAGGTAAGTGGAGTCTTCAATTACTTAAAACTGCAGTTGTCATTATGCCATATTTATATTTTATAAAACTCTTTCTCTTAGTTGGTTTGAAATTTTAACTTCCATCATATTTTTAATTCAATCAAAAAAAGGAAAAAAATAACTCTATTTTTAAGTTTTATGACAAAATATAAAACAATGGGTTACATTTTTACTTTCATATTTTTTTAGAACACGAACGGACTAACGAACTTTCTAAACGGAATAATTTGTCGTTTGTTGTGAGTTTTATTCACCGCTATAAAATATTTTTATTTCACAACCAAAACGTACACTTTTTGCCGCAAATGCATATTCTAACTAAAAAGAAAAAAACAAACACCTAACAAACATACGCCATCTAAAAAAGCCGTAACTGCCACGAATTTAAAGTTACACAAAAAACCTCACCGGTTATTTCCAGTTTCTGTACCATCGAAACGTCGTAACGAACGTTTTATAGGGCGACCGAGCCATTTTTCGTCCATTGCAGGTACAAATGACGGTCGTATCTCCGCCAGTGCTGTCTCCCATAGCGTTCCCGCCCGGCCTGCGCTCGGGCGACCGTGCGCAAATCACCTGCACAGTGACCTCCGGTGACATGCCCGTTTACTTTTCATGGCTCAAAGATCAAATGCCCATCTCGAGCGTGCTCCAGGTAAGGCAAATTCGGATACGTACTTTAATTGAGACGTAATGAATGTGTGTTTGCATGACAGTGAAGCTGAATTTTGGTAATTGAGTTTTATGAAACGAAAAAGTGTTATGGATATAGACAATTATAAATCTTTATCTCACTAGGTCTCTTTTTCATTCTTTCTCACTTCAATCATTAATCGTTGTCAATCAATCATTTAAATAGAGTTTCAATGAATCAGTTGAAATATAGAAAAATTATCTATTAGCAGTTATATTATTATTATTATAGTATTATCTCGTTTATTAATTTGTAACTTATAATATTACCTTTAAATTTTCGCAAATACTTTGACATTCTAATGACCGTTTAAATTTTAGGTAGACGAAAGAGGAGCGGAATTTTACAGTATGCTTCTGTTCAAAAGTTTGACCGCCGCTCACAGCGGCATATACACGTGCGTCGTAACTAACACGGCTGGCAAGGCTAATACCTCCACTGAGTTGGCTATAAAAGGTAAGCTTTGAATCCATAGAAAACGATTTAATGAATTCTTAAAATTTTTGATACGATTTATTGATTAAAACACTTACTTACAATCACTTTTTAATAGTTTCCAATATTATAGCTGACTTAAAATTGAGTTAAAAAGTTGCAACTACTTTTATTATTTATGTTGACAATCATATCCCAAAACAAATATTTATCTGTAAATAATATGTATTAGTTTAAGGTCATTAAAATTGGGGTTCGTATATTAAACGCTTAAAAGAATTATATTCTGAGACACAAAAATCGATATTCGCAATTTAGGATTGATGTTAAAGTTAAAATATGTGGAGTATTCAACAATGAAACGAATAAAACTATTTACATTTATTATGTGAGCAAAACAATCCTGACATCAAATTAGATAACTATTAACTGTATACAACGGACCGCCCAAGTTTCTTTGTAGACCCATGCCCTACCAAACAAATGCTATAAATCTAACAACAAACATTTTGTGCAGTTCCACCGTACTGGCAATTAGAGCCTTCAGATACGGCGGTGCTACTCAATGGATCATTAACTATAAGTTGCGAAGCCCGAGGTCACCCGTCCCCTGCGATTTATTGGACCAAGTTCACCGGTAAGAAGCACTTCTCTTATCTTCATAGATAGTTCTGCCACAGCGTAATTAACTCTTTAATGCAGTCCAGTACCGATATTTAGAAAAGTACCTGAATAGTGTTGTGAGATGATTTCTCGGAACTCACTGTGATTCGGGAAAAGTTGAAATTGCAATGTAAATTAATTATTAAACGTTTGCTTTCACCGAGAACAAGTAAAATTGTAGTCGCTCTTGATTTCTTTTTTTCGTAATTTAAGTCAACTATTTAAAGCAGTTTTGCTTGTCATTGCAAGTCTAAACATTTTGCGTCTTGCATTTAATGACGCTATCAAAAAATTTTACACAATATGTATTTATGAAGGTAGGTACCGCCCCTTTTCAACATTGGGTATGAACAATGAACAACTATAAATTAAACCCCAGTAATAAAGTCTGACGTCATAATATTACTTTTCATTTATAAGGTAGTACAGAAACATCGCTGGGCGGAGTGTCAGACCCCGTTGTACTGAGTAATGGATCGTTGAGACTTGACGCGGCGCGCGCGGAACATTCTGGAAAGTATCGCTGCAGAGCTGATAACGGCGTAGCACCAGCTCTCTCGAAAACCATCACTATACATATAAATGGTAAGTCCTAAATTACATTAACAACTGAAAAATTCTTCGTCCAATACCAATCCGACGTCAAATCCACTTCGATAAAACTCAAGAAAGCTTTTAAAATATGAACTTTATGTCATGTTATTATGTTGTATTTTCAACAATTGTTCGATATGAATCACGCGGGTTTTAGTAACGAGCAAATTCGATGCTACTCAAAATTCAACCGTTAGCAATAAGACATAAAACTCATTTTCTCATGCTCGTTGGTTAACTTAGTACCATAAAAAATAAACCTTTAAATAATTTGAAACGGAATGGAATTGGCGTCAAGTGGAAACGAAACAAAATAAGTTTGGAACTTTTCCCGCAGAACCAGCACGCTTTGAGACGCCATCAGTAAACGTCACGGCCAAACTGGGAGACACGGTAAGATTGGTCTGTCTGGCGCGAGGTGACAGCCCGCTTTCGATGACGTGGAGCCATTCAGGTCGGGCCTTACCCAATTCCGATTATAGGTCAGTATATTTAGAAGTTGAGCTAACGTTTCTAGGGTTCCATACCTCAGTAGAAAAAATGGTTCTCTTATAGTATCACTTTGGTGTCCCTCTGTCTATCTATCAAGATATTTTTTCTTAATAACTAAAAAGTTTCTAAGTACTCAGGTCTGAAATCCCCCGGAGCGTAGAAAAATTAATCTTCTGGGATAACGCAATCAAGAGATACGCTCATTTATGTTCCTATCTTCTTCCTGTGATCTTGATAATAATAAAATATTTACCGCATAACTTGTCGTGATCAAGGCCTATATGACACTTCCCGTTAATCTAGAACCACAATATTTGTAGTGGTAAACGAAATAATTGATAATATTATCAAAGAAGAAAACATTACAAATGGATCAAAATAATTAACTACAAATGTACGATTAGATACGGAACCATCGGTGCGTGAGTCCAACTTACATTTGATCAGTTTTTTTACCACTCATGCTCTGAAAGTAGGTTGTAGTACTGCGACATACGGCGTATAAATTCGATTGTTCTCCGCGGGGACGCAAGTAAATTTGAAAATCAAATGAGGCTTTTGCCTAGAGCGTTGCCCAATTGTTTAAAGTTGGCACGAATGCATGTAAACATAGCATATGAGCACACACATATCACGTTGCTATTGTTTTATAACAATACTGGCGCTGAGTTGTAGCGATTATAAGTTTTAATGCGATATTGAAAACTCATCGAAGAAATAGAGTGTGAAAAAGAAGAGTGATTTATTTTATTCTGTTTCGAAAGTTGGTAACCATACGGCTGCCGATCGAAAGGATCAGGATTAAACCAGCGAGCTGTAAAATGTATTGAATGATGATGATGAATTTCAATTCATATTCCGTATACTGGGCATCCACAACCAGGGAATTTTAATGTGACCTACCATTAATTTATTGTTTAATTTGTGTAGAAATAGAAGATTGATTAGACAAATTAATTATATCGTCAAACTCTGTTTCGACGGCAACTTCTCGGCCGTAATGGATTACATCCCACGCATACTTATAATAAATTAAACGTTAAAGTTTATTATTGACACAAAAAATAATTATTTAATAGTCTTATAGGGACATTGCAAAATCCAACTATTACTAAATTGGCATCAACAATCAGCAACCACATGTTATGTACATCATATATTACTTTTGGAACGCATTCTATCACTTTGAAAGTGTCTCTCGCACAAACTATTCAGTTTAGAAGAAAAATTATACGAGAACCCTAATTATAATTTTTGAGAGACCTATCCATACCCCACACACCCAATAGCGATACCGCACACGTATGGGTTTCATGAAAAAAAAGTGAGTTTCAGTTCAAAGTATGGGGAGCTCCCAAAATTTACTGTTTTTTTTCTATTTTTGTGTGAAAATCTTAAAGCGGTTCACATAATACATCTACTTATCAAGTTTCAACAATATAGCTCTTATAGTTTCGGAAAAAAGTTGCTGTGACATACGGACAGACAGACAGGCAGACACATAACGAATCTATAAGGGTTCCGTTTTTTGCTATTTAACTACGGAACACTAAAACATGACGTAATAATTCTATTTAATTATAGAGAACATATTTTATTTATGAACTTATAAAATAAGTATCAAAGAACATTGTTTTAGGATGAGTATTTCGGAAACAAGAAGTGTGGAAGGACTGCGAAGTGAATTAGTGATAGAGAGGGCGGACAGAAGAGATTCCGGAGTATACCGATGCCAAGCGTCCAACCCTTACGGGAGATCGGATCACTTTGTCCATCTGGGAGTTCAAGGTATGATGATTACTTTTTCTTTTTAGCATTAAAATGTTTAGATGTTAGATTAACATTGTTCATCAAATTGCTGTGGCATTTAAACCACCAACAAACATATTTCTTTCTTTCTTTCTCTTTATTGCTTGACTCAGCTGCCAAACAATTCTTCGTGTTTCGTCTGGAAGCTTAAGCCAGTACTTTAATTCTTTCCCCTCTACTTTCTTGGTTATCAAAATATCCATGATGCTTTTAGTATCGCTAAAATCCATAGACAAAGTTAACAACTTACTTACCATCAGTTGGCTCGTTAGCTCAATTACAAACATAAAAGCAATCGTAAAATCGTATTATTAAATTTGTGGAGATAAATAAACAGGTATTTAAAACATTTAAACGTTTCTTAGAACCCCCAGAACCGCCAGCAAACTTCCGAGTGCTGGACACAACGTCGCGGTCAGTCCGGCTACAGTGGCAGCGGCCGTACGACGGCAACTCGCCCGTGATGGGCTACGTAGTCCAGTACCGGAGACACGACTCAACCAGCCCCGACGCCTGGAGGGACGCCGATACCCACAATATATCCATATCTGCTCACGCTTCTGACTCGTACTCGGAGTAAGTGGTTTTAATCATTATTTTCAAGGTCAATGATGCGTTAGTTTGGATTAGATGTAGTACATTTGGCTAGACACAAAAGTGTTATTTTGCTCTCTTGTTTTCATTTTGTCTCACAATCATAGGTATATAATATTCAATAATACTAATATTCAATCGTTGTAGAATCAGATTACAATAATTTTATTAAATAACATTAGGTAAACTAAATTGACATTCATTTTAATAATTCAATATTATGTAATTTAATAGTATGATTTATATCAACAGAAGTAAAATAAGTCAGTCGGTACGATATGTACCTCGCAAAATTTCGTTTCACAATAACATAACATTTAAATTTATAATTAAACGTGTACCTTGTTAGGCGTAGCACTCTGTGGCGAGAGGCTGACAATTTAATTTGGTAATTGCCTTTATACCCCGCACTCGACACGCTTGTTTACTTATTTATACCAGCTCTTATATATTTTACTTGACAATCGATTGAAATAAAACGAACGATGTTTTCCTAAATTTACCTACACAAAAATAAAAGCGTACCTATTGGAATTGATAAGCTGTTTTTGAGATTCGGAAACAATTATTTACCTAATTTTATCTGAAAGCCTAATACTCAGTCCGTAACTCGTATAGAAAACCGCTGGCTGGACGTCATGAAGGTAGTTTACAGTAAGTGAGCGCCCGCGTCCTCTAAGAATAGATTTTGTCGTACTCCAGTCCTAAGAAGTAGTTGAAAGTATGTCAGAAAGTCAGTCAAAAATAGGTATTCCACGCGGGCTAAACCTTGGGCAACAGCTAATAAATAAACTTGGAAAAGTTTATCTTAGTCGTTTACTGTACATATGCACATGACATCCGCTTAACCCGATCACTGTATTTAGGACTGAAGGTACAACAATAACAGGCCTGGAGCCGGCTACGGCCTACCTGGTGCGCGCGCGCACGGTGACCGGTCAGTTCGCGTCCACGCACACGAGGGCGCTGCTGGCGCTGACGCTGCACGAGCCGCCGGCTCGAGCACCCATCAGTTTGAGGGCGTCTGCGCCCAGACCCTCCACTATTGAGCTGGCTTGGCAGGTAAGGTTGTTGTAAGATAGTTAGGTCTGAACTTTTGCTATTAGTGCGCTCTACATGAACGATTTCATTTCATCGCTTACCATCAGGTTGGTAAGCACAAAGTTTTAGATATTTAAAAACAACTTTTTTACTGTGCTTGGGCAAGCAATCATGGATGAATGTGTTATTTTTTACTTCTTCGTATCGTGTTATTTTACCTGAATTAACATCTAGTTTATTTTTCGTATCCTTTCGTATCTCAATCTGCCAAAGTGTTTTGAGAGTAACTTGAAAATTTTGACCCTAATATTCATTATTCACACTACTTAAAAAGTTACAAATTAAAAAGCTTATACAAATACCAGTAATCACTCGCCCGCAATTATTGCCAAGGCAACATAAAGATCACCTTTTCATAGTTTTAATGAGCTCAGAATATCAATATAGCTCTTATTTTTTATTATATTTTTGCAAGTGAAATCTAACTCCTAAAATATTTACAATATCGCAAACGTTTATTTATTTATTACTTCGTTATTCAAAGTATAATTATCTCGAAAACTTTCCACCTTTCATTCCAGTGGGTTTATGAGTCTGTTACTGTGGGAGTTTGTAGTTCTTTACAAGATGTTTTACAAAGTGTTTTCGACTGTAATTAGCTTATCTATTCTTAAGTGTCGAGCCCTTGCTATTACACTCGGCTGGGCAATGGTTGACAGTGACACAAACCACTTCACTCCTATCTAAGGTCGCTAGGCTCTCTACTAGATTAAGATTACTTTGTAGACCTTACAGGCGGATACTTAACTCTGAAGCTTACTATTTAGGAGTAACTAAACTGTTTGAGGTAATACAAAGATACTATTACGAGTATTATTAGACACACACAAGATAACAGACAAGGTTACAGATAACGCTAAATTTATACTTTGTTGAGTTGTGTTCAATCCAGTTTGTATTCTTTGTTTGTTGAATCCAATTTACAGATTAACAACGTTTAAATGTTTTCAATATAAGGTAGCATGGACTAATCAAGGCAGTAAGTATGTACTCTGAAAACTGATATCGAAATGTAAAGACCTACGGATCTTACTGGCGCCAACTTATCTTCAAATTGTTGACTATTTTATGCTTAACCTCAACACGACTATCTCGATTCTCACTGTCAGCAGTACAAAGGCAGCATAATTGACCTGTGACTTGACTAGTAATCGAAACCAGAATGTTGCTCAAAATGAGTCACAACTGAGCAGGATACAGGATAACCGTCAATGTGGAATAGCTCATTACGATACATGATTGAGACTTAATGATCTATTAGGTCATTCATCGAAGTTACCACTCGGCGCCGGAAAATCATACTTCAAACTGCGAGTTTCAATCACATTGCAGTACAATGTAAGTTACAGAGCCTAAGAAATAAATTAACTATATTTTTATATTTGTAAAAATGTAATTTGCATTGAAATAGGCACCACCAACATCCGCGTGGAATGGCGAGTTGCTAGGCTACACGGTATGGTGGTGGGCGTCGGCTGACGGATCGCTGTCTGGGGGCGCCAGCGTCGGCATGGAGTTCGCCACGGTCCGGGGGCAGATCACCAAGTATACCATCGAAGGGTTGGAGCATTATACTAGGTTGGTGGCTGAGGAACGTTATGGCGAACTGATGGCAAAAGCGGTGTAGTTTGTAAAAAAGAAGTTCGATAACTTTCGTTTAAATCCATATTCTCTTTTCGAAAATTGCTAAACATTTGTCGAAATAGCTCCTAATAACAATGGCCGTGACTATAAATGGCAAATGTTCCACAACACTGGCTAAATTAGGTTTCAAGAATATTAATTTGAAAGAACTTTCATATAGACAGACGCCTTTGAAAACTAATAACTAATTTAATTAAAATTTTACACCTACTTAAATAATTTTATCATTAAAGATAAACGAAGCACTTTTTAATCTGTAAATTAATGTATTTCATCTAGAATATGAATGGGTAAGAATCTCATAAGATGCTAAACTAGTTGTGATGTTACAGAGTAGGTTTACTTACAGGTACTCTGTGAGCGTGCGAGCGTTTAATAGTGCGGGCGCGGGGCCCGCCACTGCGCCGGTCAACACACTCACCCAAGAGAGCGGTGAGTTCATTAGTAGTTCAGCTCACGGCTGCTGCTTGTATTTAAACAGCACGGAACTGAACTTACTTTAAACGTGGAAAACAATTTCCACAGTCTGTTGTTTTACTTTCGTAGAGTAAATTGATAGGCTCTTTCGTAGAATGCGTGTCGTGTGCAATAGTTTTTTAGAACTATTCTAAAACAATAATATATTATAATTATACAAATCACAAACATGCCAAATGTTGTCTTAATGTAGTGTACCACTTACTACCACTACAAATAAAACGAAAGCGTCCAAATTCGTCCCGCGGAAGAAATAGTTATGTGGTTTTCCTGTTGTTCAGAACATTTTATGTACGTACTTATAACTTCTCCGATCAATTATCTAGCTTGTAGTGAACACGTAGCTTTATTTTCTGCATCTCTGTTTTCATGATATAAATTGCTTATCCTTCTAATCCTACTAATATTATAAATGCGAAAGTTTGTAAGGATGTATGTGAGTGAGTGAGTAAGTGAGTGTGTGTGTGTGTCTGTATGTATGTGTGTATTTGTTGCTCTTTCACGTAAAAACTAGTAATATAGCTTAGACATCGGAATAACATAATTTGTAAAAATTTATAGAGATTTTTGAAGGGAATGGTTTCCCGAAGCGAAGCGAGGGCGGATTTACTAGTGCTGTTATAAATACGGTCTTAGTATTTATCGTTAAAGCTTGTGGCACAAGTTACAATACGATAGCGGACAGCCTTCAGTAATTGTCTGTTTCGCCGCTATACTCCGTTTGCGTTTGATCTAGAATTCGTTATAATTGCATGGCACACAAATACCAGCTTTCCACCTATTTGATTAAGGAACATGTAACATTAACCGCGGTATATAAAAATGCCCTTAGTAGTTTTTGCTTACAAGTTACATTAAACTATGAGCGCATGTTTTTGTACTTTGTACTTTTGAGCTTGTATTGGTACTACCACGTACTCCAGTTTCTATTTGTGACAAGGATATATTATATTGTGTAGTTCCCTCTGAGGGTCCAAGAGGCGTCCGCTGTCGAGCGGTGTCTCCGCAGAGCCTGAAGGTGGAGTGGTCGCCGCCGCCTGCGCACGCGCATCACGGCGCGCTGCTAGGCTACAAGCTGCTTTACCGACCGGAACATAGTGAGTAAAGATTATTGCAACAGATATTATACAAATTTTATTTTAAAATTAGTGGCATAGCAGCATAGCCCTAATCATACATGTGGAGCGGGATAAGTAGTGGGGGCAGACATTTTTCTAACAGATTATTTATGATTTTTAAACCGTCCATTAGCAACAATAAAAAATTAGATACAGTAACACCAAATTTAAGGGTACGAACGGCAACTAGTGCTCGAGTTTAGCTCGCACTTTGCCTATTGTCAATATTATTCCATACCTCATTGCAACCCCAGCTGAGCGATGGCAGTTGTTTGTCGGCAGCGACTGATTGGCTGGAGTGGGAGGTGCGCGGCGGGGTGGGGCTCAGCTCGGCGGGCGCGGAGGTGAAGCGAGTAGCGGGCGTGGAAACGCTCCTGCTCGCACTGAGACCACACATGAACTATACCGTGCAGGCGCTCGCGTACACCGCCGCGGGGGACGGCGTGCCCGCTCTGCCTATACATTGTACCACGCAGCAGGATGGTAGGTTGTTGGTTTGAGCGTTTCTTTGATGTGTTTTGTAGCTTGTGTTTTATTATGAAAACACGGTTTTAGAATGGCACATTATATTTTCAATATCATACTTATTATTTTATTTATCATAATTATGTATGTATGTATTTATTCCTCGCTTTTCTCGTGACTGTATTGTTGATGTTTATGAAATATTAATATTAAATGGTTTGGGTGCTCAATTATTTTAATATTCATCTTTCTAATATCTCTACCCAGTGCCTGGGCCACCCGCAGCTGTGAAGGTGGTACCGACCACTGTGACGTCACTGGCTGTGAGTTGGCTACCGCCCAGTCGGCCGAACGGACCTATTCTCTATTACACAGTATTCTATCGGGAACTCGGCAGGTAATTTTAATAATACCTAAATTATTATGCATATCAAAGCCTTTTGCTTGTCGTTTTTTTAATCACAATTATCTTATTTTTGTAAATATTTTTCCAGTTAAGGTGAAGATATCTGAGAAAGTGAATGTATTCTTAGTATATTCAGCACTAATTTAAGAAAATTGCGCATAGAATGTGTTTTCTACAACGCAATTCACACACAATACAACGGAACAAGTTGCGTTTAAAACCATTTAAATTCTCCGCAATCAGGGACAGACCGCCCCAAACCACAACGGTGCAAGCGGAAGACACGGAGGCCTCGGTAGGCCTGGGCGGGTCCACAGAGCTGCGATCGCTGTCCGAGGGGGCCACGTACGAGGCCTGGGTGGCGGCGCATTCAGTCGCGGGCGAAGGAGAGCCCTCAGCACCTCAACCGGCTACGACCACTTCTAGAGGTTAGAATCTTTTGAGGAATAAACTGAATTGACAGCTATTTTCCTTAACACCTTCACACTGTTTGAATTTCTCATAGTTAAAGTTCCCTGGATTCTGTCAGTAATTATATGAACATTGTGCTACGCAGCGAATCCAAAACTCTTAGATCCTGGTTCTTGTTTGAAAACTATAATGCTACGTAAAAATACAATCATTTAACTAAAAAATAGACTTTTTTTTCAAAAATAATATCTCATAAATTAAATTTAATTGGTTGCTACAGTTTGATAATGTATTGGAACGAAGTTCCTTACGGCAGGCTTGGAGGAGATAGGGATTTTGCTGTGCGACCGAACTGAAAAATAT
>DWJQ01000712.1:0-13063 GCA_018248915.1 Hesperia meskei straton
TTATTTAGCTATAATAATTTTTAAATATGGGGTTAAAATCATTTCCAGTTTAGTCAGAAAGTTACCTTAAAAAATTATAAATTTCCGCATTGTTATTTATCGGGATGGCGGCCAATAAAAGATGGTTCACTTTAAATAACTTGTATTGCGCGTTATCCAAATTAACAAGGAAAATAATTTTAGAGCGTGCGGAGGGCGTGTGAGGGCTCGCATCGATCTTAAAATCTGACGTTTCTCCTCGCGTTGACAACTTCACCGCTTGACGCTGTCATCATGCGCTTCCGCACCCCGCTCCCCTCGCGGCCCGCAACCCCTCTCAGGCCCCGCGCACACCCTTTCACAACGGGTTTTTAATTTATACCGTTTACATTCCCCACCCCAGTGCTGCCTAGCAGCACTCATCCCCAATAGGTATTCGTGCTACCCGTGCCGCCGATCGTTGTAAAACGCCCGTTCTGATCTTTATCTTGACCATCCTCACCCATCCATCCTTCCCCGGACAAACTTCTATTATTTTGCCTCTTGGCCAGACGTTTCGTGGGCTATCTGGGTCCACAATGAATACCAGGTCTCCGACTTGTAAGGGTCTCTGTTCTCTGTTCCACTTTTTTCGAGGTATCATTTCCGGTAACACTTCTCTAACCCATCTCTTCCAGTACATGTCTGCTAGTTGTTGTGATATTCTCCATTGTTTTCTTAGGTTTTGTTTTGTTTTTTTTTTGTTTTTTTTTTGTTTTTTTTTTCATCGAATACACCAATCTGAGGTAAATTAGAGGAGGATCCCAGCAGAAAATGATTGGGAGTTAGGGATTCTGTACTGCCTTGCTCTACGGATACATGAGTTAGAGGTCGACTATTAACTATATTTTCGATCTCCGCCAATAAAGTTATCAATGTTTCCTCTCTTGGCGCCCTCTCCTTTAGCACAACCCTTAGGGCGGTTTTTACAGAGCGGATCAGGTACTCCCACGCCCCACCCCAATGCGGGCTTGCTGGCAGTATAAAAGTCCACTGCGTTCCATGGTTGAGAGCCTCATCCGTCAATGTTTGTTGATCTTGGTATAGATTCCGAATAGACCTTTTGAGCTCAGTGTCCGCTCCTCTTAAATTGGTACCGTTGTCTGAAAATAATTGTTTAGGCCAGCCCCGTCTCGCAGCCATCCGTCTGAGTGACATTATGAAAAAGTCTGTCGTGAGTGTGGGTACTACTTCAATATGGACAGCTCTTATAGGCATGTGAACAATACGCCGTATATTTTTCCACGTCGCCTGCCTATTGTGACGTCCATTGGTCCGAAGAGATCAACTCCAAAGTACGTGAACGGCCTCTGGTGATGAGCCAACCTGGCTTCCGGTAAGTCTCCAAGTCTAGGTATCTCTGGCCTGCATTTCTTTAACCTACATAGCATGCATTTTGATACAACATTTTTCACCGTTGGTCGCAATTTAATGATCCAAAAAATTTGTTTCAGGTTATTGACCACCATTTCCTGGTTCCCGTGCGCAGCCTGAATGTGATGATGTCTCACGATGAAGCGTGTTATGTAATCACGACCGTCTAAGATTACTGGTCTCTTTATTTCAGGTGCCACTTCAGCAGCAGCGTCGATCCTTCCGGCAGCACGCAGGACTCCGTGTTCATCGAGGTATGGCGACAGGGTAAGTAGTTTACTAGAGGTAGGTATTTCTTTCTTATTTTTCATGAGCGTTATTTCAGTCCCAAATGATTTATATTGTGAGTATTTTAGCAAAAGCAATTCAGCTCTTTCCATTGCAGAATCTTCATAATTGTAAGTATATTTTCTATCTTTGAATTTCCTTGTTAATGCTCTCATTCTTTGATCTATAAATTTAATAACTCTAGTTGTTGTTTTCAGAAGTCGCAGCCATGAAGAAAACCACGTGGGTTCCGGTACAGGTAAGTAATTTTCTTCCATTTGTATTGTAAGGCGGGATATTAGAGAGATAATTAAACACCGAGTCTTGATTCAATACTGATCCTTTATTGTATAGAATACACAAATTTATATGACAATCAGTGAAATAAGGCAGGTTACATCGTAATAGGTAGGCTACACACTACATCTCCTTCCCAAGGAGAAAAAAAAGTAAAATTATAATATGATTTTACTTTTTTTTTTTTTTACACAAAATAGTAAATAAAAGGTTATACAACTAGGTATAAACGATACACATTTTATTAAACATAATACTTAAAGGTTAATAGTACTTAATTAAAGATAAGTATTTAAAGGTTCAACAGTTTTAGATTAGTTTAGAGAGTTTTAGATTAAAAAAAAATTAACCTGGTGTAAACAATTTTGTACGATTCTTATGGACTATGTCTAATTTTCCATTTTTAATTATTTGAACATTTGGTGACATATCTTTTACTACAACATAGGGACCTGAATAGATGCTATCCATTTTACTACAGTTTTCATTTTTTATTAAAATTAAATCATCTGGTTTATAAATTGTAGGGTTAATACATTTATCATAAACAGTTTTTCTAGCCAATTTACTTTTGAGTAGATTTTCCCTTGCTTCTTTTTGAGATAGTTGCAATCTAAATTTTAATTCCAAGGGATAACTTTCATGATTATAAAGTGGTTCCACAATATTGTTACTTAAATTACTAGGAAGCGAACATACTTTACCAAAGACTAACTCAAAAGGCGTAAATTTAGTTTCTGAATGAACAGATGTGTTAAACGAAAAGCACCAGTATGGAAGCCATTGACTCCATGCTTCTGGGTGATTATCGGTTTGTATACGCAAAAAGGAATTTAAATTTTTATGAGAATTTTCCAACGCACCTATACTTTGGTGGTGGTAAGCTGTAGAATTTAAATGCTTTATTTTTAAAAGTTTGCATACCTCTTGGAACACAGAAGACATAAATTCAGATCCTCTGTCTGTTGCGATCTCCTTCGGCAACCCGTAGCGAAGAATGAAACCGTTAATTAGAGCTCGAGCTACTTCCTCCGAATTTTTAGAAATTAAAGGATGCGTCACAACATATTTAGTCAACTCACACTGTAAGGTAAGTATATAAGAAAAATTATAATAATCCCTATCTAACGGTCCTACCAAATCTAAAAATATTTTATCGAATGCTGACGTCGCCGTTGAAGTAACAACCATTGGTTCTTTAACGAGTCTAGCATATTTTTCTTTTTGACATTTCGAACATTTCTTCACGAATTCTCGAACATCTCGTTCTAACCCGGGCCAGTAAAAATATTTCTTAATATTATTGACCATCCTCCTCATGCCCGCGTGGCCACTAGTGGGCAAGAGATGGAAGTCGTTTATGATAACTCTCCGGTCATCTTTATCGTCAATTCTACGAACATCATTTATTATGTAAAAACGCGGTGCGCACCTATCGTTTAACGTTTTAATCTCACTTAGTAATTCTTCAACAAATATATTATTTTTACTATTTTTTATAACACATATTTCGTCGACGTTTATTAATTTGCAAAATTTATTCAGCTCCCTCACAAAAGCGGCTCGCGTCAGTTGTGATCGGAAGTCTGGATTAATAAAAATTGTTAACTTGCTTTCTACGTAACAAAACGCGTTTCTTTCCATAGTAATCTTATTTTGTTTCCTTAAAATATTTAATTCCTTTTTCTCTATAAATCTAAGTTCCACTGCTTCTCTCGGTTTCGTACTACTCCCCACGACACCTGGTTGATCAGGCCAAGCGCTGTTGGAAGTGGTACAATCCGGAGGGCTTTGCAATTTCCTTGTTTGTGCCCTAGTTGTTACATTTATATGGGATTCACTCATGCTCTTTAAATCGTCAGATGTAAAGGAAATACGAGACAAAGCATCTGCAGCTGCGTTGTCCGAACCCTTTACATACTCTACCACATAGTCGTACTCCTCTAGTGCCAGCCTAAACTTCATAAGTCTACTCGATGGATCCCGCATATTAAAAAGGTAAACTAATGGACGATGGTCAGTCAATATTTTGAATTTCCTTCCGTATAAATACGGACGAAAATATTTAACAGCCCACACTATTGCCAATAACTCCTTTTCGATAGTTGGATACCGCTGTTCTGCGCTATTCAAACTTCTACTTGCATAAGCTATCGGTTTTTTATTTTTATTACTTAAAATTGCGCCAATTGCATAACCTGAAGCGTCTGTTTGTACTATAAATTGATTAGTTTCAGAAAAATCTGGATATTGGAGTACTGGTGGTGAAACCAAACTTTCTTTCAAAATTTCAAATGATTTTTGACAATCCTGATCCCATATAAATGCCACATTTTTTCTGGTTAATTTATTCAAATGATAAGCTTTTTCCGCAAAATTTGGAATGAATTTTCTATAATAATTAACAAAAGCAGTAAAACGCTTGACCTCGTCAATGGACTTAGGACAAGGAAAATTTTTAACAATTTTAATCTTTTCTGGATCTGGCACTACACCCTTACTTGAGACTACGTGGCCTAAATAAAGCATTTCTTTTTTGAAAAATTCACATTTTACCGGGTTGAGCTTCAAATTAACTTTCCTTAATCTTTCAAAAACGTCTTGCAAATTTTTTATTTTTTCATTCAAATTACGACCAAAAACAACTAAATCGTCTTGATAAATAAGGCACTTATCATATGAAAGACCTGCCATGGCCAATGTCATCATCCGAGAAAATGAAGCAGGACTGGTCTTAAGTCCCATTGGCATTCTTGTCAGCTGGTACTGACCACAACCAAACGCCGTATACTTCCGACTGTTCTTATCTAGCTCAACGTTATGGAACCCTTGATATAAGTCTAGATGGCTAAAATATATGCAACCTGATAAGGAATCCAAAATTTCTGTTATATTAGGGAGAGGAAATTTATCATCCTCAATGCAATTATTCAATTTCCTATAATCCACGACTAATCTCCATTTTTTCTCACCGCTAGAATCTAATTTTTTCGGAACTAATAACACAGGGCTACTCCATACACTTCGACACTCTTCTATAATACCTTCTTGTAACATTTTCCCTATTTGTCTATCAATCTCTTTTTTCTGAACATAAGGTAATCTATAAGGCTTTGAAAATATAGGTGTCACGTTAGGCTTTAAAGTTATCGAATGTTTATAAATGTCAGTCGTTGTTAACCTATCTCCCGGCAGATAAAATATATCACTGTATTTTGCGCATAAATTCTCTACACATATTTGTTCTTCTGTATTTAACTGTTTTAATTGTAAAAGAGAAAATAATGTCTTAACCCGCTGTGCGTTCGATTCACTTTGTGAAAACGAACAAAAGTTGTAATCACTAACGCTATGTATAGTCGGTTTTATTTCTTTAATTGTAACATACTCCTCAGTCGTATTTAATATCCTTACCGGCACCTTACCGCATACCGGCTTTACTAACGAACTCGCTAAGTAAACTCCGTCACTGATATCTGACGCGCAAACTAAGCATTCGTCATTCATGTCTGTCGAAACGTAATGAATGGACTCGCATCTCGGCGGAATCTCTAAATAATTACTACTTGTATTAATAGGTAAATCAAACTTATTATTATGAACGGATAACGAAATTATGTTATGACTAAAGTCCAACACCGCATTAAACTTAGTCAGAAAGTCCTGACCGATGATACCACATGCCCTAATCGGTAGGAATTCGAATACATAAAACTTATGTCTCAGATGATATCCATTTAAAATGAAATTTAAATAACAATACCCGACTGTTGTAACTTTACCTCCGATACCATTTATAGAGATGTTTTCTTTGTAATACAAAATTTGTTGTTCTAGAACATGTTTATACTTTATCGCTGAGATCGATGCACCCGTATCAAGTAACCACTCGAATGCACGGTTGTTAATTGGCAAACTAATTGAACAATTACTATTACATGACAAAATTTTATTCTCGAAAAAACTTTAAATTATTGTTATTGTTAGAATTGGTCGATTCCACATTTACTTCCGGTTCCGACATGACGTTAACTTTATAAGAGTTGTTGTTACACATCCTTTTATTTCTGTTATTATTATAATAAAACTTACCCCTGTATCCAGGGCGGTTGCGGGCAGGGGGTTGGTCGTGCTGCTGCTCGCGGTGTCCGTTCCAACCGCCGCGATGACCATTGTTGTTGTGGTATCCACCTCGGTGCGGCTTACGCTGCAAATATCTTTGGCCAGCGTGACCTCGATGACCTCTTCCGTAGTTATGCCTGAAACCCTTTTGGAATCTACTGTTATTATTATACATACCAAGTACTTCACCTGAACTCGAACCCGAGGCGATCTCCTCGTCTTGCGCCGCCTGGATCGCGTCCTTGAGCGAGCTGTAATTCCTTGCTGCTATTATAGTGCTCAATCGGCGGTTTCGTAGCCCATCGGAGAATTTTTTAATTGCATACTGTTCATTCAAAGGTTTTAAAACTTTATAGTTATCAGAATTTCCGTTGGCCTGTGAAACCGTCAACTGAACGAAAAGTTCAGATATCTCTTTACCATAGTCCTGTATAGATAATTCGTTTTGTTTCATTGAAGTTAATTTAGATTGCAATGCCGTAGCAGATTTTTGGGGTAATAATACCTTTTTCATATCATGCACTAAGCTGTCTACATCAGAATAACTTGAACTTAATCGCAATTTAGCAGCTTGGGATAATCTACTCTTCAGTATAAAATTAATTAATTGTTTTTTACAATCTGTCGCCGATAAAGTAGAGCTATAATACTCGATATTGTCAATTAACTGCCTGGTGTTGGCCTCCTCATCAGTCATGAGTGGCAATAAATTTAAAGCAATTTTTAGGTCAAAGGTAGACATTGTTAAAGATTTACTAGATTTGCACAATTCAATTACTTCAGTATAAATTTTCTGAAATCTCTCAATATATTTATAAATTAATTCCGTATCTTTATGTGATATTTTACCTTTGTTAATATCATCCGTTACTTGAGTTACATAATAAGAATATTTCATAAAAACATCATTTGCTTCACAAAGCTTCTTGTTTAATATATTGCCAGTCCTACGATCTGGGCCAATTTTAATCAAATAAACTCTTATATCTTTGATATTATTACATAATATTTCTAATTCGGATGCCATAACTCACCATAATATAAGTTGCTTACTCCTATATCCGGATACATCTTCACACTTTTTCAAAATTAGCAAACACATATCAAATCGTAATTTTATATTATATTATCTTAATTTATAATGTTCATAGTCCATGATGAATCATCGCGCTGCGTAGTAACCGAAAGTGTTAAGTGACATGTCTATAGAAGTACGAACCAATAGATACGAAACGATAGATAGTTCACATTGATATCCGAACCGAATTATAAATTTTTATTCCCGAACTTTAATACCGCACTTTTTTTATTACACTGCACAATCTTAGCACACTTGGATTTAACTATAGCGTAACTGTAGCGTAGTATCGTAGCGTAGCTATGTAGTTAAACTTCTCCCTCATTTACGGCCTGCTTAGGAAGTCTGCGCAGGAACGAACGCCGAAGAGTATGGTGGTGTATCTGCTGGTCAATCCATTGAAGGTGGCATTTTCTATAAACTCTGTATATGCCATAGAGTATCACCAACGATATCATAGTGAGTATCAACAGCAAAATGATATTTGTAGCTCCCAAATGAGTCCTGAGTTCCTCCACCGAGGCCTGGTTGGTGCCCCCAGCAGCGTTTTGGGCTATGATCACTTCTTCCTTAGATTTAGTAGAACCCATCTTTTTGAAAATGTACCACCGTAGATGTAATGAAACTGCAACTTAGCAGCGCGCAACACAGATTGAAACGAGTGACTAACATTGTCGAGCGATGTCCGAATTTGGTAATGGAATTTTAAACAAACCGGGGCACTGACACGCGCTTTGGCAGGGTCGCCATGTAAGGCGGGATATTAGAGAGATAATTAAACACCGAGTCTTGATTCAATACTGATCCTTTATTGTATAGAATACACAAATTTATATGACAATCAGTGAAATAAGGCAGGTTACATCGTAATAGGTAGGCTACACACTACACTGCACTTTGCATTTTCCGACTTGAGTTTGCTGAACAAAAACTGACACTATGTTACGTCAGAGCATTATGGACTTTAACGAATTTAGTTGTAGAGTTTAGATTGCATTACGAGGCTGAAGAATCTTGCGGTGGCTCTGTGCTGCTAGTCAGTGCAGGACGACAGAGTTAAATCACCACTCGTGATAAGTGCCGGGGAAACGTATTTCACAACAAGTGAGAATAATTGTTGTCTTCTTTAAACCAAGGTTTTATAAGGATAATGATTTTTCTCTAGTTAGTTTCATGTGTCTTTTGTTTCTTATCCAGATTTATGCTATAGTAATTATACTATGTCTCATTATACTATGGCAGGTCTAGTGAACTATATAGAATAGGTAGAGTTGTGGTGCTACCACCAGCCACGTACACCGTGTATACTGTGTGCAGAAAGTTGTAGATCTGGTTACACTTATTGAATGCGACCATCATAGTCTTCTAGTGTAGGTTTAATCTTAATTTAGAAAGGACTGTTTAAGTTTAATATGTTTAATTTAGCTTAAGTGTTTTCTTATTAAGTAGTTTAAAGTATAAAACTTCCAAGTAATTTAGCAAAAAAAAACCAACGAAAGGATTTCAAATTCATGAGCCTAGTGAGACTAACGAGCCTCACTAGGCTCAACGATAACAATCGTTGTCTTGAAATCGTTTGATTGTGTGTCCGAGTAAATTTACATGAATAAAATGTCCCCGGTTTTTACAATATTACGGACGATACCAGTGCCGAAAATAAATGATTTTCCAATTGGTTAAACCGTCTGACTAGTTTGAATTACAATTTACTTATCACTTTAACAATTCATAATTTTTAAAACCAAAATGTTGTAAACATGAATGTTGATCATTCATACTCTTACAACGACTAAACGATACTTTAAGCAGGTGTTCTACCACCAGCGAGTCGGCGAGTAAAGCTCTGCTTTTTTCTCGCTCAAGACACGTACAAAGGACATGATATTCAATGTAAATAAAAGAGAAGCATTATGTCAGCGAGTGTTCACATCGCTGACTGTCCACACCGCCGGCGAGTCCTCGCTCGCATATGCATCTCTCTTGTTTACACGGAAAGTCATATTTAAGTCCCTTCCTTGGGCGAGAAAATAGGGCATACCAAGGTACTTTTACGAGGTTTCACAAATTGGAAGAAAGAAAATTAGTCCAATTGAGAGCCTGTTTTTTGAAGTCGTTTAAAAATGAAAAAGAATGGTCTCAAACCGAGTACTATTATTCGTTGTGTGTTTCGATGCCCTCGTCAATTACTTATCATAATCATAATTATGTGACTGTTTGACAACACTACATTATACACTATATATGTATATACAAACGTCAAATTGCTAAATAAATAAGGGGAAATCCCTTACGAAGTCGGTTAAGCAACAAGACAAAAGTCAAAGCAAGAAACGTCTAACTAAATTCTCAACGCTGACAACCCTGTGATTTATCTCACAGTAAAATATATTTGTGTACTTGCCTCGTCCTCTTGGACAGAATGCATTTGCCGCTACATATGTTAAATAAAATGGAGGTACATTTGTTAAACCTCTCCGTGAAGAGCAATGTAGGAAAATATTACTTATACTCTACAAAACGTATCTACTTTAGCTACTAAGGCTACTTGCTTAGAAACAAAAACTTCACAGCTACAACTTCAATTCATTTTCATGATTGTAATTATAAAGTTTTCAAGTATATTTATTTTGCAATTACAAAATGTAGGTCCTCAATTACAATACACATAATTATACAAAACGAACACTATTGATTCTGTGGTCAATTCCCCACTGATAATATTTATTTTGCTCAATAAAACGTTAAAGTTAATCAACAGACAGTGGCTCTGGAAACGTGAAAGTTTGTACTGGTAAAATGGGGAATAAACGTTATTTGAGTACCAAGATAAAATTGATTCGATTTATCGAAAACTAATATTGAACTAAGAATTTAAATAATTTCCATAACTAAATTAAACGTATAATAGGATTTTATTGTTATTCAGGACTTACGTAATAAGTTATCTACTTAAGTAATAGTGCAAGATTCAATCAGAATTCACTATAGATAGTCTGATGTATTAAAAAACAACTTTTAACTTGAAGTTCATGCTACTCTGTGTTGTAATTTAACATGCTAACTCGTAGCTACTACATACATATGTTATACTCCGATACTCTGAATATAAGGGAGCCTATCCGATGCACTAGTTAGTAAACTTTGCAAGATCTAGTATCAAAGAGTAATAAACTTTGCCTGCGTCCACTGCATCGGCTGTTCATAACGTTATGGAGCTTTGATTTTTATATACTCGTATGAAGCGCTCATACTCCGGCGGTTGGCGTTGATTCTAGGTGAGTGACAAAGTTAAGCAAAAGCGGGCGCCGTTGGTAGTGGGAATGGTGACTGTTAGTGCAAGACATTTTAACGATTTCGTGCTTCCTCGGGTATGTTCATTCGTGTTTCCCGGTTATTGTCCTTTGATAACAATCGTTAATATGTCGGAGGCTACTTATTCCTCATCCAATCATCATCCAATATTCAAACAATCAAAAGTTTCTAGCGACAAGTTCCTATAACCTGTTATCCTTTGGGTACTGCGGAGCGCAATTGATTATTTTTTGTATTACCTCAGTAATGTTAAGTTACCTTTCATACGCGATAAACTCTTGGAACATCAGAATAATTTTGAAGTCAGAAAGGTGGATTTTTTGAATAGTTTTCGTATGTATTTTCTAGGAACGAGTCGCTTTCATGAATTTATCAGGAAAAATAAGACTGAATTTTATCTTTTCTCGGAATATTCCTCTTTGGACCTCTGTATTCCGTATATAACATACGAGATTTTTAATCGATGAATTCGTGTTATTGAAAATTGTAATTAAATCGTGTTATTAAAAACTGACACTGAAAGTTACATTTAAGACAATTAAAACAACATAATTAAAACTTCGAATCACTCGTCTGCACTGTTCACTCCAAATAATTCAGAACCACTTAAAATGCCGCAATCACTAAATTGCTTGGAAATACCGTATGGTTTAAACATTTTTCTTTAAACCAACTTCACTAAGCGTGTCTGCGAATCATGCTCATTATTGAAATAACCTGGAATAATTTATGGTCATATAACTAACCGTAAGTACCTGTAATACAGTTCTGTATCATAACAAAACGTCCGCAGTTCCAAAACTCAATTTAAAATCAAATTCGAATCCGATCGATCAGTCATTTACTCACCCAAGTGGCACCGCAACACGTCGGATTAATCTTTGAAACAATAAAATTCGGACATTGATTGTTAACCGCGCACCGGTCGAAATAAAACGTTCGACCCGACTTTTTACGGTAAAATACGCCAAACACGCGACACTCACCGCCGCCGTCGATAAATCCCCGATTCCCCATTTTCACTTTTCCGTTTGCTCCTGTCGGTAGCCGGTTGTCTTCTTGCCGTTTCGCAGTTTTCCGTTCCGTCGAACCGACGCGAATGTGACGGATGACTCCGACGACAGCCGGACGAATCGAGAATAAAGTTTGATAAAGCAGATGGAATATCAAACGAGATACGTAGGTGTGATAGCTATCATTATTCTTTTATGGTCGCCCGCCGTGACGTATGCGATTACATTTTTCATGGGGAGCCGTGGAACTATTTACCTTGGTATGGCTGGTGTTTTTTGTTTGTACGATTTGTACGGATTGTTGTCGTATATACCTATGATATATCTACTTATGTATTATTAAAAATGGTTCTGCAAATTCTGCCATACAAAAACCTTGAAAATTTACTTAACAAGCCTTAAAAATAATCGCTGTTAAAATATGAAATTGTTGTAATTATAATACATTTTAAACTTAAATCTACCGTGGAAGTTTTTGTACTTTCGTTTATTCAGTAGAAATCGAAGTCAAAGTCAAAGTCAAACTGTTTATTTCATCTGGGAACTTACAAATTCACATATGAACGATCGATGATCGAGAGTTAATCGATTTGTAAATTAAAATATTGATATTTCTAGCTGCACGGATTTTCTTGTTGCAGAGCATATTCACGATACCTTTAAGTTGACGAACACAAACTCCTTTATATGTATTTCGACAACATTTCGCAAACTTTTTCGCTGTTAAATACTGTGCCTGTGATTTACATTAATTACCTAAGAAGCGAAAAGAAAAATAATCAAACAACTTTTAAAACGCTTAAGGTAAAGGCAAAGAAACAAATACCTACTCCATGATATTCCCATTCCATTGAACTTGTAAAAATACACTTAGACGCGCACGCAAAAAGACGCAAGTTAGACGTCAGTATGATGGCACTTCTTATGGGGGGCCATGAATGGGTTTATATTGGGGCGGGGGCCATCGCTCTATCCTTTTTTCGGCTCATTGCTCTCGGGTTATAGCCGTCATTACTGCCTCCTCGAATTTACGGCCGTACAATGTAGCTTTTTACATTTCAATCACGGACGGAATCGATGACGTAGGGTCAGTTTTATCTGACACTCGGTCGTTTCGGTCACTCGTATACGGATCAATGAAAAAATGTAGGTACCTTATCGCGTACGCCGCGACCGCTTTCGCTAACTTTACGATTACGTGCGGTACCGGTTACATTTTTTAGAGAAAACTATCTCAGTAGTCCTCAAGGTTGTCAACACATCTGTGACCGAATTAGAACGAAGCTTCAGTTAGTTAATTAGTCACCGGTCTACTACTAACAATAATTTACAAGAATAATTAGGTATCACAAAAGGCCTCAGTCCTCATAGTTACTAAAAAAACTTAACAACTAATGATCTATTACTATACTAGAGCCGTGTTCTAGGTCGGTTACAAATATCGAGGGCCGCAACAGAATGGTGGTGCGGCGTTGTCGTTAGATATGTTATTTCTACAATAATTGCTTTTTACAAAAAAAAAAAACCGACTTCAACCTTGATAAGTATAGATAACTCAAAAACTACTCGCCAAATGGCGCTC
>DWJQ01000713.1:0-13058 GCA_018248915.1 Hesperia meskei straton
GGTATTCCCGGAGCGCTATGACATGGGGTTCTTCAAGAAAGGTGTAAAAAGAGCTCTCCTTCAGGGCCGGCGTTGCAGTGGTGACTCCCCTGGTGTTGCCTGTGTCCATAGGCGTCGATGACCACTTACCATCAGGTGGATCGTCCGCTTTTTCGTCAGCCCTTCAGGCTATATAAAAAAAGGAATATTCTATGATATTTCTATTAATCCTACCGTATAAGCATTAGCGTAAGGATTTTATCTTGTATAAGAGAAACAAACGTATATTTTCAGGGTAAACATATGATTTGTACGAGCGTGAACAAAACTACAGTGTCGTGTATGTTGGAGAATCCATTCAAGAAGCAACCAGCTGGATCATCACCGATTACGTTAAGATTCGATGCTAGAGCTTTAGAAGACAATGAGCCTTCGGTTGTGTTTACTGTATGGGCAAATTCAACCTCAAAAGAAAGAAATATACGCAAGTCACCCGTGGAAGTTAAAGCATTAGTTATAAAGAACGCTGAACTACTTATAAAGGGGTAATTATTTTTCATTGTTACTTATACTGTTCTTATTTCTAATAAATATGTTCTTCGCATTTGTAACTGTTTGCGATAAACGAAGGGCTTTATGAGATTTATAGGCCAATATTGTGTTCTATATGTATTACTATGCATATTTCATAGCTTCAAAAAATTGAGACACATCCAACCCAATCTTTATAACCTGATGAATACAAATGAGGAAGGGAACTGGATTTATTTATTTTGTACACACAAATATTTAAAAAGAAACAAAATATAAAAAGTTTGTAGAAGGGCACTACTTATTCCTTTAAGAAATTTCTTCCAGTAGGCCTGTAAGTGGAATGGTTTATGGTAGAATGGTGTAAGTGGGTGGTTTTATGTCATGTATAATCGTCCTCCTCGTTACATTGCTTTCCTGTTTTCTGAGGATTGTGATCCACCAGAATCGTGAATTCGAAGTAGTACCATAATTATGTTAAGATTAATGGTGAATAAAATTATCAATATATTTTTTTACGTTAAGATCTTTTCGTAGAGCAGCACTGATGCGTGCGAATAGACACATTTTTGTAACTGTTATCAATATATGTATTATTTTTAGAATTATTAATGGTTTAAGCAATTTAGATGTGACATCAATTTAACCGACTTATGTATCATTATTATCCAAATTCTTTTTGCTACCATCTACAATATTATAATTTTTATTTACTACGAAATTCTGATTCGATTGAAAGATCTTAACATTATTCTAACGATACAGCAAAAACAATATTCAATACGTAATTATGTAAAGACATCTTATTATCTGCTCAAGTAGTTCAAGTGTTCATCAATCATTGTATCATTACGTTGCAGCGCCGCGCGTCCGGAGCAAGTGTTTTATGGCGGCGAAGTGAAGGGAGAATCTGCTATGAAACACTTCGACGACATAGGAACACGAGTAATACATACATATCAGGTAAATATAACAAGCCAGCAATCAATACCTCAAAAGGTTATGCTAATGGATTACTAAACAACACCGAAGCATGTTGCAATCGGAGGTTTGAAGCAATGACGTCATATTGGAATATTTCACGATAGTCGCGATCTTAGCCTGCCTGGCTAGCTACTATCTTCTTAACAACCAAATTGTGTATTATTTTAACTGTTTTGATTGTAGTATCACAGAACCTCTTAAGTAGCAAGTTTGTGTAGAATGTTACCGATATGCACATAATAGTTATTTAGCACTGAAGTACATAATGTTTAAATGTACATATGTGTATGTGAATGTTGCGTTATATGCATCTGCAACGTCTTTTCTCCACCTCCTAGGGCTAACTGCCAGAGAACGATATTTGCTATTGTACTTATTTATTACTGTTAAAGTTAAATGCCTTAATGCACGTAATCTAATAACCACATGATAAGAACGTCATTCAAATGTAAAATAAAATTAATTTCAGGTATTTAACGAGGGTCCTTGGCGCGTCTCTTCCGTCCAAGTGGTGATATCCTGGCCTCATCAGGTGGCTTCCGAGAACGAGCAAGGGAAGTGGCTTCTTTATCCTGAAGATGTGCCTACCGTTGATGGAGAAGCCGGTATGTTTATTGACCTTTCAGAAATATTTTGAACTTAATTGACGAAACATCATTTAATTCAGTATAAATTTATACTATTTAGGTATATACAAACGTCTATTACTGTCGTGACTTACGATTAAAGTATACCTAATGAAATACAATCATATGTCGTACCTTTTAGTTTCTTTTAATTTTTAATTTTTATACCATGTAAGTTAAATTAAGTGTATCGTCATAAGGCTACCAATCTTAACAGATGTCACCTGCAATGTTGTAATTTAAACAACGCTATCACAAAGTGTTATGACATTCCAGATCAAAGCAATGGGGAGTGCTTCATATCGGAAAATGAAATAAATCCTTTGAAACTAACCAAACGCCCCGGCACACCAGAACCTTACCTCGAGAATCTAGAAATGGACCCGTTCCGAAGTACAGGGAAGTTGAGCGTGAGTTCCAGTGAAAAGGAATACAACGAAACCAGCAGAAAAGTTATGGAATATTCTTCTTCGTATGAGAATAGAGTGAGAAAGAAACGTGAAAACGATATCGTGAAAGCTGAGGCGTATACTGATAAAGATGGGCAAAGAAAACATGTCGTCAATATGGTAAGTTTTATTTATTTCTTGTTTAATGTTACCTTGATCTTGACTTGAAGAAGATCGCCGTTTGAACGGTCCTGGATAAAATGAATCAACTAACAGGAGGAATGGATTTAGTAATCAATCCAGAAATAAACATCCCTCCTCCCCAAAACTGAGTTGTTTGTTAAATCATTAAATTTTAAAAACTTAACTATATAAAAAAACAACGTCCATCCATGTTATTTATTTGTATTGGAATTGGGATAATTTTAAAAAGGCAGTAGTAGTATGTAACTATTACGTAAATACTTATCACTGAATTTTCTGTTTTCAGAATTGTTATAACAAAACGGCGAAATGCATCCAGTTCCAATGCGTCATATACAGACTGGGCCGGATGCAAGCCACCACCATTACCGTCAAAGCGCGCCTTTGGAACGCCACGTTGGTGGAAGACTACCCTCGGGTCAGCCACGTCAACATCGCTTCCACCGCCTTCATACATATCCCAGAACATTACAACATCCATCAGAATAAGCATCACGATGATAAGGCTACGGTAAGTCATCTAACATCAAGAAGTTACAAATGATTTTTGTCTTTTAAAACCACCTGGTAATTCGACGACTAATTTTAAAAGACACTTAATCATTGCTAATGGAGATGATAAAATTAAAGGTGTCATAAAGAATATAAAAATAGTGAAAATGATGCTTTATTTTCTAAATCCAACAAATTTTTATTTTTTTAATTTCCTATTTACTTTTTATTAACATAACAACTTTACCAAAAAAATGTATTTGTTTTATTATTACAGGTAGAAACAGTTGCCTATCCAGATTTGAAGATAAGTGAACCAACAGAAGTGCCGCTGTGGGTGATCATAATATCAGTGATTGTAGGATTGTTCGTGCTTGTGCTTCTAATAATCGCTCTTTGGAAACTCGGCTTCTTCAAGCGAAGTCGACCTGATCCCACTCTCTCGGGCAACTTGGAGAAAAATAACCACGAATCGAGTCCGTTTATTGGTCGGGATAGAACGAGTATTCGATAGCCAACGACAAATCATTATATCGACGACATAGTGCCAATATCTTTTTTCTAATAAAGTCAGAATCCCCGCGATGTGAAAACCATTATAAAATGAAAGAGCTGTTTATTTAGATTTTAGGTTAAATGTTATTCTCTCTATAACTAAAATATTTTTAAACGCGCGATACTGACCAGTATATAAATTGTCACAAAATGGGATTTTTGTACAATGTTAGAAAAAATGTATGGGCACTTTGGTGGAGATATTACTTGTTGAAAGAACTCTAAAAGTTCTGACATAAAAGAAGTTGAAGCAGAACTGTGTACATATAAAGAGCAAGTGAAAACTGTTGAAGAATCGACTTCGTATTTTTACGAAACGGTGTTATGTTAGTAATATAATTTAAATATCATTTGACTGTGATGTCTTCATAGAGGAAATACGTGTGTATGAATGTGATGTTGAATACGGCCGCGGCGTCTTGTTTTGTTAATGTTTGATGGTGCACGAGTCCTTTAATGGAGTTTTTATTGTGTAAGGACTTTATACTTGACGGAATACAAGTGTACATTAATTTATTTACAATTCTTTATAAATTGAACCATGTCGCTTTAACGAAAAATTGTGAAAAATGTTAGTGATGTGATCTGACATGTGGGCTCCCTCGCCATGATTTCTTTTAGAGTGCTTTGCCAATGAGTTTTTTACTTTAAGTAGTGAGTATGTTCTTTAAATTATTATTTTTCAGAAGCAGAAAAATTCATTGAGTATAATAATTAACCATTATGATTTAATTATGAATTGAAGTTATTGATTTTAGAATTAAATATTTTTCTGATGAAAGAAAAATTTTGGATTGTAAATAAATTGATAGAAGTCCAATGTTCTCCGTCAGATATAAATGTGCCTGCAAAGTTGTTTTTTATTGCAACTGCATTTTTATGTATGAAGGTGAAAAAGTTTTTAATGTTTGTTTATATATTCGATTAATATGTATTTTTTGTAAATACGTACTTGCCTTAATTACCTATTATTTATGAAGGATAAAATTAAGACTCTGTTTGACTAGATTTTTCACTAGTCACTGAAAATATACTAATGTTTAGAAGTGGTAGACTTAAATCTATGCGGTAGAAAAATAGTCACAATTTGTGTGTAAAACTTATTTTTGTGCTACTTAAGAATTGTGAACGTGTATGTATACTACAAAACTTCAAAAGCGAATGATCGAAATCGGACGACTAACATTAGGTACCTACTTATAAATAACCTTTATTGTAACTTTAACCAAGCTACTTAATTTGTTACTTCATTCTCCACAACAAGAACCTAAATGTAGGGAAGTAGCTAGCAATAGAAACCCTAGCACTCTTCAATCGTAGGTATTATTGAGTACTGAGAAAAGTTTCGTGATAGCAGGATGAATCACGAGCTTGATAGGTTAACTATGGCACAAAAATAAATGGAGCTCTACATACTAGGTGTTGCATATTTCCAATTATTTTTGCATATTTCTAATTTTCACTCAAGACTTTTATTACAATAAGTGAATGATTTTAATAGTTATGGCGTTGTGTAGGAACCTACTGTCATTGGCTTTAATTCGAATTATCAAACGCTAATATCAAAACAGATATAATCAAGATAGAACTTATTACCGTAAATAAATATAGCAACTTTCAGATCTTGACCATTCGCTTTTGTTGTTGACTGTACATTGTCTTGTTAGTCTTTTTAGTACTTAAACGTAACTTATTCAACAACTGTAACGTAGATAACAATGGACATAATGTATTTTTACTTAAAACGTTCTGTTAAAGAACTATTTTGTTTTTTTAATAAACGGCGTGACGATTCCTAATAGAAACAGTAACTTCATGTAAATAATATATTGAGGCAATCTTGCTAGGTTGTACGGACGGCCCGCGACCTCGCCACTTCATCCCAACCATACATCATTATAATTATACCCCAACCAAACTACACCGAAACGAATGCCACAATACGAGTACAATAGTAACCAGGCTGGTGGATATGTTAGAGCCAAATCTTGAATTTTTTCGTGAGTTCTTTTAACTGAAAAGAACTTACTTTACTGAAGAGGTTGGTAAAAAGAAATTGGGTCTCAAAATTATTGGTTTAGCTGCAAAGTGCTTAAAAGAAAAAAAGAACTCATAAGTATTAGTTTCATGGAATAGCAAAGAAAGCAAAAAGAAAGAACTCCATGAAGTCTGTTCAGTTGAAAGTAATTGGGACTTATCATTTAGGGACTGTAATTTTTCGGTCACATATAGCAACGTTAGAAAATATGATTTTGGATATCAAACAGCTTTGGTGATGTTAAGGTAGGTATTTCTGAATGAGCATTTATATACCTATTGTTTAAAAATAATAACTATTGTGTGTTCTATTTCTTCTATTGCAATACTGTCTACTTTAAATAGATGAAACTTTAGTTATATCATCGGTTTTATGTAGGTTGTATTCAATATGTAGGTTCGAAAATAAAACCATAAGAATTGATAAAAACATACTTTTTGATACCTTAAATCTGACACTAATTTAATAAATAAGATGAATTGTAAATAGTGTAGTGTTATTTATATTAGATTTTGTACTTCATTGATTAGGACTGAATCTTCTACTTTATATAAAATGACACTTCGAACACTACCTGTATCACTGCCAAAATAATTGTTATACCTTTATTTCACCATCTAATTAAGATTCAATGTGTCACCTATATTTACAACACCGGTTGTGATATAATACTATATTCCTATTTAAATTAAATATTACACTTTTAAACAAAAAATAATTAAACTAGATACATGCTATGAAACTAAATAGAAAATGAAATATAACGGTGCCATTTTAAATATTGTGTTTTATTTATTGGGTTCAAGAATAAATAACTTATCTGCTTAAGCAATATATAATGTATTTGCCATTTAAAATACAGTAGGTATAATACGCTTTTATGTGAACATGTGTTTTAGTGTGACGAAGAAAAGAAGTTAAGAAAAATAGCGACAACAGAAATACATCATCTGTGAAAATTTCAACTGTGTAACTATTACGGTTCATAAGATACAGCCTGATGACAGACGGACGGACGGACAGCGAAGTTTCAGTAATAGGGTCCTTTTTTACCCTATGGGTACGGAACCCTAAAAAAGAGATATTAAACATTGTTTGGTACTGAAAATATTTAATGGTTAATTTTTAACAAAAGTAGAATATATTACTTGATTTACCTATCAAACTCTTTCAAGCCTTCAAATTGATAATTTGGATAAGGGTTCAATCGATGAGAGCTTAAGCATTTAATAGTTCACATCAGAAAACAATAAACGAATAATATTAGTGCATCCTTTGTCTTTTGTAGCCTCTGCAAAAAGCGGTACGTAGGTGTGCATATTGAATATTATTAAATTATAAATTAAGGTCGTTAAATATAAACATAGGTACATTATTTAATAGTAGAAAATACAGAAATATCCTTAAAATTTAAAACAGCTCAATACGAATGTTGAAACTTGCTATGCGACGCTGATTTCTGAAACAAAAATAAATTAGATCAAATATATATATAACATATTGGTTAAAAATATAACGATAAAATGAAGATAAGAAATAAGGTAATTTAAATATAACTATCATAGCTAATGATATGTATTTACACCAATTATAGGGATGAGTATTTTCATTAATTAGAACTGCAAAACATAATAACATGTCTAATTAAGTAGGGTTATATCAATTAGGCAAAATCCACACAACTTTTAACTTGTTAAGTAGTCAACGCCTTCCAATCAACTTGTGGCCAGAGCGTAAGCCGAGCTAGGGGCTCAAATGTCAAACTAGCCGACTGAATTACGATATTCCTCTTACTGCTCAATGTAACGGAAATAAGTCGAAAGTTTCGACACTGCCAGTTTTACATTTTACGATTTTTATAATGCCAGACGAATGTGGACACGATATTTCATATTTAATTAGAGTTACAAAGTTAGTGAACTGTGTTAAAATGGAAAACGAAAATAAATGTCAATTATGTTACCATCATGATGTTAGATAGGAATTAATTATTATACTTATTATCTTTAAATTATAAAAAATAAAGTAAAAATTGGCATTTTAGTGTAGGTATTAAAACCTGATAATACAATCATTACCTTTGATGTTTTAAATATCTACATTGAGCGTCCCCCTACAATGAAAACAAAAAAAACAAGGCAACATTATCAAGTACTTATTGTCTATGTGTGCGTAATATGTGCGTAATGATATAAAATTGTGGCTAACAGTTAGCCACAATTTTTTAACACGTTTGCGCGGATTCGATGATCCATCTAGATATTTAAAACATCTTTGTTTATTACCTATTGAACTCCACGAACGCGAACCACATAATCTGATAATAAATACATTCATGACAATACAACTTACCCTAAATACCATTTATTTCATAACGTAGTAGGTAGATATTATACTTAGGTATTATTATTTTGTAATCTAATCTCCCTTCCAAATTTTTAATTATTGTACAAAATGCGGAACTGTAAAAGCAATGCTATTTAGATAATTAAAATTCATCTATCTGTTTTGAACTTGTTGAGTTCAGAATTTTAAAAAAAGTAGAAGGCTTCAGAAAACATGCAAGCAATCTTCTGAGGAATCAGGTTTTATAATAGTGATTACAGAACCCAAAGAACTGTCAATTTTAAATGCTAAAAAAATGCATACATTAACCATTAGGTCATTTCGTCACAAATGTTCAGTGGTTTATTTATCTACTCACATCTTTTTTTACTGTCGACCAGCAGAACGTGCACAATGAACTGTTTTTATAATCGAACTCGTTTTTTTGTAGACACGGCTGCTCCAGTTCACCTGTAATAGAGAGCACACGTAGGTATTATAATACCAATAGAAAAGACACGATTAGGTAGGTACCTATTTCTTTCGCTGAAAGTCTGAGTTGACTTTATCTACTGATTGTTTATTTATTGTAACATCCTAAAGTTTGAACAGGACACAATCTCAAAGGCATTGTAAAGTGCTAGGAATGAAAAAAAGTCGTTTGTTTATTTGCCTTGGCTGAAAACTGAGTATTATAATATCTTTAGAGAAAATAAGTAAAATCACAACACTATGATTATACGTATTAAGTATACTACCATAGACTAAATAGTAGCTGGACCCACACCTCATGAACTAGGTTGAAGTAGGTACTTCACTACTATACTACCTACTACTTATGTTTGTTGTACCCTTTAAAAATATGCTTCCAAAATCCTATTTGCTATCTGGATCAGCATTAACCCCTCTCCCTGTCCCCTAGATCATAAGCTTCCCCCCTACAAACAGCAGCTGGGTACCTATGCTTTTTAACTCCTGGACATACAGAAGTTCAGCAGATTCGGTCACTATGGCCTGGGTTACAGCGTCATCAATTTGTTAGAAACACGTAGTTAAGGTAAAATATTTGCAGAACCAGCAAAGACATGTATAAAATCACATTACCAGTATACAGCTGATTATCCAGGTGTGTGATGTAGCTCCCAGCCAGACGCAGAATTTCGATCTTGCTAAGTTTCCTATCGGGCGGCTCCGTCGGGATTAGGAGCCGTAGCGCGTTGAACGCCATATTCACGCTGCTTGGAAATTAAATAAGATATTCTTACTCAATAATATAACGAAAATAACAGTTAAAATATAATAGCAATACCAATCCCTAAACTGGGGAAGACGTGAAATTTATTTATTGTGTGATATTAAGAATTAGCAGTTATTTTTGATGTGTGTACCTACTGTTTGTGAACGTAAGGTACCTAGGTCATGTTTTTCTAACGCTGCGCTGCGCTGCAGAGCAACTGAGACTGTTTTAGGGTCTCCGTATCGATCATTCTTACTCTCACAGAGGCTGAGATTTGTAGCATAAGCTGCAACTACGAGTAGGTATATTCAGTATTCGCTAATTATGGCTAGGTTTTAAGTCTTTATTATTTTTACTCTTTGTACATTTGTCCTAGAAACCATAAATCAGGGATATATTTTTCATCTAAAAAAAGATTGTTATATTTCATTTAACTCATCAAAAATTTCCTTCAGGTCCAGAAAGTTGAATTCTTATTAAAAAGATTGTTCTTTGTTCTATACGTCATAGGAATTGAATAAATTTTTTCTTCTCAAAACTTCCAGGATTGAATTAAATATAAGACAAGACTCAAGCCGAGTCATGCCTCGCCGATTAAGTTGGCACGTAAAAAATTAACATTTTTGAACATGAAGCTAAGTAGTAGTAGTTTTATATTTAAAAATTACATCACACCTGACTGAACTCAGTCATGGTTATAACCATAAATACTTGTAAAAAACTACTATATGTTTATATGTATATATATCATAATTTGCATTTATACATCCGTATTGTCTATCTAAACAAATTACGCACCAAATAGCTTTGATGCATTTGACCTTATCGAAACAATTAAGTATTATAATTTTTTGTGCATTCTAATTCATAATTTTATTTTATGCAGGAAGAGTTTGAGGAATCATATACGTCAACGGATAATATATAGGTACCTACCAACTCGGAAAACGTTCCTACATATTCGAGAAATGTAATTTAAATAATTGCTTTTTACGAAAAAAAAAATAACCGACTTCAGCATCGACATGCAGAGATAACTCAAAAACTACTCACCAGATGGCACTGAATTCAACCCATCTAGGAACTTTACAAGTTCTCGTCACTACAATTAATTCAAGCTGAAACATTAGCTAACTGCTTTAAATCCTTAGGAGTTCCCTCGACTGTCTCTCGGCTATATCACATCGACTCCAGACCTTCATTAAATTGTAGTGCTTTAATATCTCTAGATACTTAATGAAAACATTAAGAAACACTAGTCGTCCCTACAATTATAGAAAATTCCCCTCAATTTCCCTAAACTTCCATCATCAGATCATGGGTGTCCTTATTAACAAAAAAATAATTATCAAAATCGGCTCCTTAAAAACGAAAAAATCACTGAACTAAGATAAAAAAGCATTATAATTACGATCGAATTGAGAACTTCCCTTTTTCTGAAGTCGGTTAAAAAGTGGCATATTTTACGAATTTATACTTTTTTTTATTATAATATCAAGTCAATCAACCTAATAATGTTTTTAAAAATTACACTAGGAGCAAATTGAATGTTGATATGAAAAAGTTTGTGACTGTCATCTACAAGGGTTTATAAGAGAGTCCTTTAAATTTTCTGTTACTAATTTTGAAGTACTTAATTAATAGAAGGATGCAGACTGTCGATAAGAAATTAATCAACGATTTGATACTAACTTCTGTGTCCGGTCTCTCTCTCGTGCGTTTGCTTGACACCTCTGCTTCAAAGTCGGCGCCGTATCTGTATTACTTTGAAATGGCACTACGGAATATAATTGGTCCCAGGATTCTTCACTGTACTGGTAATTGGTGAAATTATCCATGTTATTAGCCATTTAAAAGATTTTTATTTAACACAGAAATAATAATAAACCAAGTGAAAATTGAATAAATTTAAGAATTATTTGTAGCACTGATTTTTAAAGAGAGAGACCGTTTGGAATCTGTTACATTACTTCGAATGCCAAATGCTTACTAATCCGGGTGCGTATGGTGGCCACTAATAAGAGTCCCGCTGGATATCGTTATGAAGGACTCATTTAGGAAGAACAGCGCGCGCCACTGGCTCGGCTCTTAACCGATAATTGTATAAACAGATGCCTCCCGACGTTACAGGACCGAATCTTACTTATGAATTAGGAGAACGTTGTCGCTTAGGAAAAGGAATTGATTTCTATTTTACCTATAGATAATTTTATGATTCAATATTTTTGTTACATAGTTATGTGATAAAATTTACCGTTTCGGTAAAAGTAGCGAAAAACCCATTCTTTTACTTTTTTTCACATTTCGGAATTTTGGGGAGGATTGATGATAGGTTTTGGGGAGGAGCTTTAACTGTTTTGAACAATTTAACCACTTGGGAATTTTTGCAACTTGTCTAGATTGACTTGATTATTTATTTTCATAACCTACGCTATGTTAAGTACTTATAAAATTATAAGATAAGATGAATTACTAAAGGGTACAAAAATACATTGTTAAAATTATATTGTCATGACTATAGGAATAAAATTAAAAAAAAATATAAAATAAAGTTTTACCTACATCATTAGAATACGGCCCTGTTACGGCGAACGGCTCAGTTGTCATCAAGAATGTAAAACGCGGAACTCCCTGTTAGTTTAAGTTAACTATGGCAATTAATATTTTTAATGTCTGCGATGATTTGTCAACCGGGTATCTCACTTCTTGTACTCCTAATCATAAAGACGTTGCTACTCAGATATTAAGAAGATAATGAAAATTTCAAGTGGACTAACAAAATGTAATCACGATTCAAAACAAAACCAAATTGTCTTCAACCCATTAATGAACCATCTACAATAAATAAGAACTTATTAACAGCAAAATAATTGTCAGTTCAACATTTGAAATCAATCGAGATCGTAATACCTTATCATAGTTAGAAAATCTTATTCGTAAAGATTATTTCGTAGCAAACGGTAAACGTTAAGAAGTTTACACAACAAAGTTGCAAACTTCCTAGTCCTACTATGCATCAGCTCCAATATGGAATTCATGGAGCCGTGTTGTTTCACGTAATTTCACGGGCATCAGTAGGTAATGAAGATGTATACGTAGATATTACGATGTTATTAGCTGAAGTTAGTCTGAAGCTCGAAGAAGCCTTTAGGAAGGCAGAACCCCCTATTTTTCAAAAAAAGTAGAAAGGATGTGGCTCGAAGAAGTGTCCTCGTCGTTTTTCCTTCTCGATTGAGCCGTTTTGGGCGCGCTGCTCAATCCACCGGTAGCTGTAATGGCCGCTATGGCAGACGGCTACTATCCATTAAAAAAGAAACTCAATAATAACTTCCATATTCTTCATATTCTCAGTTCTCCAAGGGAAGCGAGACCTGCGTTTCTACGTGTCTATGTGAAGATATTGGCCTATGCAGGGGTAGTCACTTCTTTTAGGTAGCACATCTACTCTCTTTCTTACTCGTCACTTACTTTGAGACAGAATTCTTATTGGATGTCTGGAAAAAGATTTTTGGAGAAACTAAGGGTTGGCTTTAGTATCCTGCTGCACGATTTCCTGAACAAATTTGGCTTTATTCAATAGGTAGGTATTGATGCCCCGAATCATAATCTAATTGCATTTTTTGCGGAAATGCGTCGTTTTATTTTAATTTTTGTTGTTATTTTCAAAAGATAAGACAAATACTGAGTAGTTTTTTTTT
>DWJQ01000714.1:0-13054 GCA_018248915.1 Hesperia meskei straton
AAAGCATAGAAACATTTTCTTTGCCAAACCTCACGAGTTTCACAAAGACTTTCATATTGGCTGTCATTAATTCAGCTTTCAACATAATACAACATATCACATAAAGTAATAATTCATGGTTGGAAGCGTCACCGCCATCTGTCGGAGCTGTCGATCCATCTTCGAAGTTCGTTCGTCAACAAAGCGGTTAAGGATAACCGTTCACTACAACATCACCATTACAATAACACTGTATATTTTTTATAATAATAAAAAATTAAACTTTCAACTCCAAACGAGTATCTACGGTTTTGAATTGTTTTACCGATATTTGGACCCAGTTGTAAAGGTCACGGCGAGATGGTAAACAATCAAAATCGTACCCGTTTGCATCTAAAATATTTAATGTCAGCTATCTATGATTTATAAGCTCACAATCACAACTTAAAATTATTTTTAACCTACTAATGCTACCTTCTTGGCGTGGGTGTTTCCTTATAATTTGCGGAAGCTTAGACACTACCACGCTGGAGAGGTTAGTGCCAACCTAAGGGTAGCAAATTTTTAGACCAAAGACCTCCTGTTATTGCATTAGGTTACTACTTAACACTTAAAATTGGAACCGTTTGCTCTAAGTGCCTCCCCGAAGCTCAAAACCGCTGAAGAAATAAATTATAACAACTATTTATAACTACTTATATAACTATATAACTTATATAACTATTTACAACTAATTATATAATCAACGATGCATGATTCTACTACTAACCCACCACTTGGATCGATGAAAGTTAATTGTTATAGACGATTCTTAACTTGAAATTATGAACTTAAATTCTAGCTCAATACATAAAACATGACTCAGAAAGTAATAAATCAGAGGCTTACAAATATTTGGCCTTTTGTTCCCAAGAAAAATGTAAAACTTCAGTTAAAAGTTAATTCCAACAATCTCATTAGCGCTACATTGTTCTGCATTATTTAAATTCGAATTTTACGGGTTTTTTTCAATACATACGTAGGGTGATTATATATAAAATATTTTTCTTTACGTCTAATCAAAACAATTTTCAGTGTGCGCACAGCTTTCAGTAAGTACTGAATTGACACTTTTGTAATTTCTTTCAACATAGATGTCGGCACTTGAATACCAGATGTTCTATACGCATGTCGTATTTCTCCTTATCACGTTCGACATTTTTACTGCTCTATTATTTTCGCTGAGTCGTCGCTTTCAGAATAAAGACGACGGAATAGTAGGTACAATCGCTTATAGCCCGGTGGCTTGTTGATCAAGTTAAGCAACAGCGGGAGCAGTCGATAGTTGGATTTGTTACCACTACTGGCAAAAAATTGTTAAACTTTTTCGTGCTATGAAGGATCCTTGAAGCATTCCGTTCAGTTGGTGTCGAAACAGTGATGGCATAATAGTTAAGAATTTGTTTTCCAATTCGAGGGATCTGCGTTCGAAACCCAGGGTATGTACTTCGGTTTTTTCGGATTTATCAGCCTTTTATTTCCTATGTATTAAACCTTCCCTTCGCTTCGAAACCATTCCCCAAGCCACATTCTTGGGCGTGATTCTTTACGAACCACTTGGAAAAGTGTCATTATTAAAATGCTATTATTAAGTTAACCTCAGTGTATTCGTGAAAACCACATACAAATCTGTTAAGCTGTTTGTGAGATTAGCACCACAAACAAATTCTATTGCGATTTAAAGAGTAGGTAAATTATGTAAACCAAGCTTTAGAACCTTAGTGGATAGAAATTACCATAGGCTTCACTACGTAGTATAAAACAAAGTCGCTATTTTTTTCTGTATGCTTAAATCTTTAAATTACGGAACGGATTTTGATGCGGTTTTTTGTAATAGGTAGAGTGATTCAAGAGGAAGGTTTTTATGTATAATACATGCATATATTCCCACGAGAACGGGAACCACGCGGGTGAAACCGCGGGCGGGCCGCTAGTTATAAATAAACCAAATAGGTAATCAATGTGCACTTTGCATGACCGTAATAATAGCCATTCAATTATTCAATTTGCGCTGGTTTAATTAATACTAACGGGCGTTTACCTAATGATTACAGAGTAAGATCTAATACCATCATAATATTGCAATTACAAGTAATAACGCTCGATAGTATTCCGAATTAACTTGTAAACACATTATGAATGCGCAATGTGCAAATTAATTACGGTGGAATTGTAGGATAAATAGTTCTGCTTGTGGCCCTAAGTGATTGACTGAGTGCATCATAAATGAGCTTGGTCAATAGTGATTTCGTGTTTCGGAGGGGACAAAAGGTCGTCTAAGTTTCAATTTCCATTCCTAGGCTCGCTGGAAAACTTTCCTATAGAAATAAGCAGTACGTACCTTGGTACAAATCACTTCTTTTGCTTTTTTATACCAAATAAGTTTATGCGTACATAGCTTTTAAAAAATAAATACCTATCTAATTTTTTACAAAAATCTAACCGACTTTAAAATCGATAAATAGAAAGAACTCAAAACCCATCCGTCAGATGTTACTCAAACTTTTACAGGCTGTTTTATTAGATGACAAATACTAGCTTTCGATTATAAAACTAAATATCAAAATCAATTCACGTAGTCCAAAGTTATGAACATCCATTAAAACATTCAGTTGAATTCAGACCTCCGTTTTTTATGTCGGATAAAAACAAATTATATTCAGTCGGCATAGCCATAACCATCTTTATACACGACTACACCAATCCACACTGGGGTAGTGTGGGGAAGTTTTAAGCTTAATCTCAGTTATGAGGAGAAACCTGCATGTTGTGAGCCTATAATGGGTCGAACCTAATAGAATAACTAAGAAAGAAACTCATTTTAACCTTTGAAATGATAATATCTCAATTGTAAGAGGTGTATTAATCTGTAAGTTGCGCCATTTTTAAATTCGGCCTCCAAGCATACAACTGTAAAATCCACAAAAAATGTCGTTCAGTAGTTTGCGTACAAACATACAGACTGCTTCAGTACTGGATCTAAAGCACGTGGAGCTTAGTAGCCTTGCCTAAAAAGCCGAATACATTTTAAACTCACAACAGTATTCAGATACAGAAACTACGCTTCTCTATAACTTATTTCTGTTTCTATTAGTAGTTAGGTGAGTTCCGTAAACTACTGCGAAACAGATTGAAAAAGTGAACTGCGACAAAATTTACCCTAACAAGGAAAGTTGGTGCGTCGGTGTTGCAGCTTTGGAACGATGGAACAAAAGTACGAGGTAAATAATAGAATAACGAGGTGAAAGAGATAAAACATAGGAAGACAACTGAGTTACGAGTATGTTAATATTATACTTTTATTGAACTGTGAATGAAGATGGATTTCTATCTATCTACAAAATGTTTCCAATTATCTACAATACTGCCTGCGCCACGAAATGCCATAACCCATAGGAGAAGGAACAAGTTATATAGATGAAAATAAAAACTAGGAACACTATCAGTGTATAACCAAGTAGATAATAGTAATTAAAATTAATTAACCTTTCATTTCAAACTCTTAAAATATGTAGAACATGTCATTTCTGACAAATACGTATAGCATTGAAAACATATCAACCTCTACACACGGTAGCAACCCTTTCATAGACGTAGAATAATATATAACTCTCATGAGCGTGAATGAGAGGGTGGGGTTGTCTATGTGGCACAATTTTTTTTCGGCAATTTTCCTTGATTTTATGACTTTTGTATCTAGCTTAGGTATAGTTTTCTTGTATGATTCTTTTACGAGTATTCATTTGTCACCGTTAATTTTGACTGTGCACCCTGCATTTCTTTTTGCAATCGCTTTTAAATTTACGGTCTCTTTTTTGTAAGTTGTTAATTTACTTGTGTAATTGCGATAGGCGACATCTATCGTTGTGTGTCTTCTATACTTTGAGCTCAGCCTAGCTGACGATAATCGCCAAAAACCAAAAGTATTGTGTAAAGAGACCTCGCTATAAACAGAATCATAATGCAACATTATGAGTGCTAAAGCCTTTATTTATTCATCGTTCGTGCCCCTTTCAAAACACACGTTCGCGTCTACTTAAACAATTTACATACATTAATTATAGAACGTATTATAATATCCTTTAGTATAATTCAAGCCGTGGACAAAGTTACGCGAAATTTAATATTTACTGCTGAAAATGAAAAAGAGAATGCCCTAATTGGACCGCCTACCCGTGCATGTGCAAATGTAATTATGATTTTGGACCAGACACCATTTTAAGTGACACGTCTTACTAAATATGACAAGCGAAGTGAAGGATTACGAGTATAAGCTTCTTAAAGTTGACATGCTCAAAAAGGAAAAGCTGATACTTATGATTTTTCAAATAATACAACAGACAACTTCAATGAACAACCGTTCTGTAATATTAATGTTATCGACACGGTTCAATTACTCCCTTACTTTTAAATATTACTTTTCAATGCTCAGAGGATTTACTCTCCATTTAGAATCCATTATCAGAGTGTTAGCACATTCTACTTTTTAAAGTTATTTCTAATATGGCGGCCTTTGTCACATTCTTACTTTCATCATTATATGCTGTGATTATATGCCTGATATTTCAAAACAACATCTGGCGAATGGACTTCTATATTATAAGGTTTCTTGTTATATGAGTAAAACCAAGTTCAATCTCTTCTTTCATAATTTGTTTCACGTCCATTTCTATTTCTATTCCATCGTTCATCGTCAATTAGGTAACAGTGAAACAAGTTACGTAGAAAGGCATATTAGCGTAATTCATTCCCCAAATTTAATACAGACAGACAGATGTTTGAGCTTGTTAGTATATAATCACCCCCCAAACACGGGAAATTGAATTATGGAACACCGGATGAGGTTTTAAACTTTGTTTGTTGGGGAAATGTATATTAATGGACTTAAAATTTCTATAAGACGCTTGTGGTGTGAAAAATTATACAGTTTAACAATTATTTCTAAAATTTATCATTCTATAACTGATTAGGGAAATTTTCTTTTGTAACTTTATAGATGATTTATAAAGTGGTCAGGTTAGTTAAAATCTTTATTTTGATATTCTTTGTCATAAATTATGTATACTCCTTTTGACCATATTGCTAATAAATTGAAAATCTGTACTATTATCCCAATCCATAACTTTCCTAATGCTGGCCACGGGTTACTTCTCAGAATGAAAACATTAAGGCATAATTCACCATGCTGGCCAAGTGCGGATTGGTAGATATATTCTTCATTCTATTCTTCATACACCTTTGAGTTTTGCGAACTCTCCGGCATGCAGGTTTCCTCACGATGTTTTCCTTTACCGTTAGTTCCTAGTACATGACTATTTACATAAATTAAGCAAGTTAGTATAAAGAATGGGCTCACGTTTCTAAGCAGTAGCTCTATAAAAAAAAAATTCTTTTTGTACAACACAAAATCTTATACACACAGGTGCGATCGTTTCCAGTAATCAGCTCCGAAGTCGCTCGAACCATCCAAGCATTTTAAGTTAGACGTTTAATGCAAATAAAAATAAAATGTAATCATAAGTACAGATTACGATTACTTTTGGATGCCCGGTAATGTATCCACGAGTGTCTTTCGAGAAAAAACAGTGGGAGCGTTTTTTACGGGCCTCCAGATGAAACCTTAAATTGTATCGTTATTAGTTATGTTTGGGAAAAATGCATAAGAACAAACTGTTATTTATACATAATATGTTATACTTAGTTAAAACCCGTTCTTAGTTAATTTCAGTTCAGCTCCATCATTAGACCCTGGTTACCATATAGCACCCAAGCGCTCGTCAAGACGAATTAACAGACCAGTCAGAACGCGTTTTCCCTAGATAGAACTAGGTACTGATATTTATTTTGAGCAGCAATTAATTCTAGTTTTAACTAACGCAGTCAGGTGAAACGCGTTGTGACTAGTTAAAACTAGTTTTAACTAAGAAAGGGGTTTTAGCTGTAACATATACGTTACGGGACTATTTTTGCTTAAAAATATCGCGGTTCAGCAATACAAATAGGATCCTTAAAGTTTCACTATAACTCATGTCAGGCCTTATTTGAACTAACTCAGTTACAAATATATCATAGAGAAGACGTACCATGCCCGTGTTATTCCCGTGGCCTTTGCAGGGCCATTTTGAGATACTTGAGTGTTTTTTACTCTTTGTCCTTGGAAGTGGTATTTTTACGTCCTTAGTCCTATGGCAGCGAAAAACTAGCAACTACTTTTATATTATTATCCTTAATATTGCAGTTTTTTTATTGTCCTTTTATTAGCCAGATGTGTACCTATGTCCGTATGTACCTACGTAGTGGGAATTTTCAGTATTTTTTTACACTAATTTCAAGAAGTCTGACTAACTTAAAAATTTGCGCAGTGTTCGAGGGCTAATGACAAAAAAATGTAATGACAAACATGACCAAATAGCACACCTAGAATTGGCTCCAGACAAGGCAACTCCTCAATGGTTAAAGGCACCCACTTTATAATCGGACTGACTGGTGCTGGCAATTTATTTCAAATGTTGGTCGTAAACCAAAACAGGAAGTATCTTTATTATTTCTATGTCTATGTTTTTATCATTATAGTTTTGACCAATCGCGTTTTAAATATAGCAAATAGCATGCTCGCTTAACGTAGAAAAGGGGTGTAACAAATGGTCTCCAAGGGACTTTAGTGTTTGCGCATTCAAACTCTGCCAGGGCTTTAGTATTAATGACAACGCATTAGGTACTAATGAGCTTTGTTTTTATTAATAGCAAGAGTTTCACCGTGCTTTAATTTTTTATTACCAGTTTTTGTAGAGTTTGTTGTTTCGCCCATTTGTAGCTTTTGGGATAATAAAGCCATTCATTTGAAACCCGCCTTTGAAGGTCTATCTGATAATAAAATGAATAACAAAATGCGCTATAATTTATGCCCCATTTGAACTGCTTTGTAATATTTTGATGTGACACGGGTTTATCAATTATTGTTTATTTTTATGTTTGAAAGTCGAACAACTCATAAGTATTTTGAGCAAAAGTGTGAAATAAATAAATAAGCTAGGCTTTGGAAGTATTTTTCACAGCTTTAAAAACATTTTTAATAAATCTTAGCTATAAATGATTTGAGAAACATATTAATTGAAACAGATTAAATTATATCCGAGAGCAGTATAAGGATAGAAAGAGCGGATAAAATTTAATCTCTGATCTTTGGAATGAATATTATATTATGTACTTAAGTAAAATTTCATTTCAGCCATAATCTTTTTTAAGTTGTACATGCAAGAATATTAAAAAAATCAAGGCTTATTTTTAACTTTCCCTTGTTGATTGAATATTTTTTTTACACGGTGTTAAGTTAACAATTGGAAACAACCCCACCTGATGTTAACTGGCGATAACGTTGATGCTGTCTTAGATGGCCACGAACTTTAGTAATCCGATAAACTTAAGCCACAAAGCTTTTGAAAATGTTTTACATTATGATTTATTTTTTGTTACTATCTTATTTATAAATATGAAAGCATGCAATTAATATTCTAATATGTGAGTGCTAAAAAATGATTATTGGTAACTTCACTCCTTATGGGTGTGGAAATGGAAAGGTGTAAGAGTTTTAAACATAATTTGATAAAACGTATCACACAGAAAGTCGATTAGAAATCAGTTATTAAATTCTATTCATATTATCATTCAAGTAGTACTAAGAAAGGCTACTAGTGCAGTTCTCGGAAACTAAGTCGCGAAAAGCTAGTGTAATATAATAAAAACACGAAGCATTTTAGATCCTTTCGTAGCATACCCGTTAGTGATAGCTTCTCGGTATGCCACAAATCCTTAAAATGAATAAAGTTTAAATATGTATGAACACAATGGTGATTACGATTGATCACAAATAAGCGATCTCTAACTTTAATGGAATTTTTGGGTTTCTTCGGTGTAAAAAATACGTCATAAAATGTAAATAAAAATACTGATTAAAACATGCATTTAAATGTGCATTAATGATTTTACAACACTTAAAAAAAATTAAAAACTTTAATCAAAACTTTATACTTCACTGAAATATGTTAAGTTTTTAAAGATTCATGTGTTTCTAATGTAGTCACAGTATTGAGAAAACTAGCGGCCGTAAGACCGTGTTTGAAACATGGCTCTGCAGAAGTGTTACCGAGGTTTTAAGCATTGTTCACAACCTTTTGACCTGCACCTAGGAATTTCTTTTCCTGATGCCGCTTACCCATTATGTGTAGTTTTCTTTTTTTCTTGGTTCACAAAGTACAAACTGAAATTTAATTTCAAGAATAATTATAAAAAATAAATTTTAATGAAATATTTTTAATGGTGTCACTTAAGTCAAACTTGCAGAATAGAAAAAACGTACAAAGCATGAAACGTATACTTGTTATATACTAATACGTGTACTTGTTGTATACTTGTTTAAATGTATGATAATTAAAAATGAAAAAAATTATGATTATGTTTAATGTTACAGATACATTAAACATAATCATAAGGCAATGTGAATTAGTATAACTGTTCTATTTTATGTCAGACCTAATTAATTATTCCCGATTATTACTAGAAAATTTCAGTACAACATTAAAAAAGTTAGGGGTAATGTAAACGTCTAGGGAGTTTAACAGTTTATTTTAGAGAGGAAATTATGTAAATAAGGTGTCAAAGTACAAGTACTTTTGTTCTCGTTTTATTCAGCTGTTTCCACAGCGAGTGTCGGGGTGATTTTAAATCTGAAATACGAGGGACAAAATGGTTCTGAGTTGACCAAACGACTATAGAATAGACTAAGTAAAGCGATTTCCAAACATTAGCGTTTAGGCATTCTGTCATGATTTAGGTATTCTGGCACGAGCGTATCTGGTATTTTTCTGGTTTTTTGGAGATATTTTTCCTCATAACTTTAACGAAATACATCCACAAGAAGCACTTAGACAAGTAATATTATGAGAACATCGTACACGTAGTGAAGTCAAAGGATTTTTTAAATTTAAATTAAATTAAGACAGCAAACAAGCATGCAGCATCAATTTTCCGTTGCCGCCCATGACAACTGTCACCGACGCAAAACAAGACTCACATCGGGACTAGTATGGTAAGTCCAATTAACAGATTGCGTTAAAATATTAATAGGTTAGTGACTAATTACTAACCGTTACTGACTAACCGTTAGTCAGTTTCTTTTTATTAAAGAAAACTCAAAATTTTTTTCTCAAATGTCGAATGAAACGATCACACCATAAAATATGACTTAACTTGCATATTTTATAATGACAGACACTTCAATTTCATATCAATTTTATCAATTTTTTTGCTACTGTTGATTTTAAGCGAATGACTTATCTATTGCTGCAAGAGCGCTATTTATACAAGCAGTCACATACAGTTGAAGCAGCAACTCAATATATGTAAGTAGTGCAAATTACGCTTCTGCACTTTGAAATACATTGAAAAATTGGGGTTGTCATTAAATGTAGCGTTTCCGCTTTCCACGTATACATCCGCGTAGGTTTGGCCAAACAATAACATTTCAACATCAAGTTTCACATTACCACGTCATGTCATAATGTATGTTTGTTACATTTTACTCGCTGAAATACACTTAAAATGAAGTTGTAAAGTTACGTCTATATAAAATTATAACTATACATTATTAATGATGATGAAAATGATTCGCCCTTAAAAAAATTAAATTGAACTGAATAGATGGATCCCCTCACTTAATTTCAAGAGTTTTAAGAATAGGCGTTATACCCATGGGTGTACCCAGTTCCATATACGGAGAGGAGTAGGGATCCTAGGATTTTTGAGTCAAATTTTTAAAGGATATTATGTAACCTACGTTTTAGTCGTGGGTACTACTTACTTTATCTGGAATCGGAGGAAGCTGTGGCTGTCTCCTTCCCCTACCTAGTTACACCTATGATGTAAACACTACTACTACCTTTATGTCATCGACTGTAATCTGTAGAAACGTCGTTAGTCTTAGTCTCGCTTTGATCTCGACAGCGGTAATTAAAGCAGCTTTGTGAAAAGTTTCAGGGTTTTTTACAACGCACCTGTTCGGTTGTGTCCCGTGCAGCGGTTATTCGCCGGCGCTAATAATACGCCGAGTTGTAAACTTCGGCTCTGGAGTCCTTTGTTAACTTTTCCATTGGAATTCTCTCCCTGAATTAGCTCAGACTTAAAAAGATATTTACAACCCTGTTCCCATGGTTTAAGAGTCATTATCACTTGCAACGCCATTGTTGTTGAAATGAATGGTAGATTCAAACAAAATACATCCCAAAAACTTTTTGTTATTCGCTAGTTTTGGTGATGTGATGTTTGCAATGTCGAATTTTGTTTGTTAAACAGATATTATTGTGAAGTTAGTAGGTGTTTGCTGATTTAGTTTGCCGATTCAGAATTAGCAGCAACGAGTGTGAAGACACCTACCTACGTATCTACCTACCTTTTACGTAATAATGTGGCCGCTATAACAATAATTAGGTAATAAAAAGTTTGGTTCCAAATTGGGTCATAGGGTCCCATATGGAATCCCATTTGGGAAATGTAAAAAATGGGTGTTTTCTGTATATCTAATATTGACTAAATAATTAGAGTTAGAGTTATGTAGAATTTTGTATAGCCTGAGGGGCTGACGTAAAAGACGAGCCACCTGATGGTAAGTGGTCATCGCCGCCTATAGACACGAGCAAGACCAAGGGAGTCACCAGTGCAACGCCGGCCCTAAAGGAGCACTCTTTTTACACCTTTCTTGAAGAACCCCATGTTATAGCGCTCCGTGAATACCTCAGAAGGAAGCTCATTCCACATCTTCTAATAATTTTCTCTTATTTCACATCTACTTTTAACTTAATAAGCATTTCAAAATCATATCTTAATCCATCTTCGAAGCCACTGCAACTGTCTCAACAAGAGCAATCAATTCCGTATAAAGTTGTGCCGGTTGGTCGCAGGTGCTTCGAGAACTTAATTTGTTTGCATCCAATTAAACTGCATCTTCTTCGCGTCGCAACTCTGTGTTGGTGAAACATTTGATACAGCGGCTATGTCAACCCAGGTTCAGCTGAGATACAATATTTGTGGCCAAATCACATATTACTGGCGTTACCTGGTCTGTGATTTTTGTGTAAAAATGGTAATAATAATCAATGTAATATAAAAAGCTTCCGTTACAGAGTAACTAACTGAAAGATAACGTACAGTCAGAACTCAGAACTACTGTACGTAAGCTGAAATCTAACATGCATGTTCCTGGGCCAGTTTAGGGGAGCATTGAGGCAGGAGTTTTGGATATTCCCTCCTAAAATATTTTTTACCTTTTTTATTTAATACGTCAGAATCATTTCAAAGAATTATTTGCATCAAACAAAATAATAAAAAATTAAACACATCAGTTACTTCTTTTGCAAGCCAACTTTCTCCATAATTCATAAATGACGTTCAACTTACAGACAGACAAATCTGATAAATATATTATCCTTATTACAAATGCATCTTTCCACTGTTTGCACACCTCCAAAAAATTTAGTGCGTCATTGTGTATGTGAAGGCTACTCATCAAAATATTACTTATCATCATTATTCAACTCAGGGTCACGAAACAATGAAATAGTACCGTCAGCAACGTAATCAAAACAGAAATCAATATAGTTCAATTTACTCCGCCGGTGTACTAATAACAAAGATTATTTACGTGAAATTTATGATCTGAAACGGGTTATCTATGGTCGGGGGCCCTGGATTTATATATCCGCACCCGAGACCGTGGGAGGACTCGATATCCGAACTGGGATAAATACTTATAAATCTTCAATTCCAGATGGTATATGGCAAGGGTACGTGTGGATAGTGATTGGGGGTTAAGTTATTACGTATCTGACAATCTTTGTTATAAAGGTAGATGGCCCCTTGCCGGTTGAGAACACTGATTTTATTATTTTAAGATTGTAGGAAAATCAAACGTAAAAAATAACAAAATCAAATATAATCTGACTCTACTTTTTTGGACCAACTTCGTAAAAATAAAAGAAGTTCTCAATTTGAGTGTTTTTTGTATGTTACCCCATAAATTTTTACTAGGTAAACCGATTTTCGTAATTACTTTTTTCATGCGAATGCTAATATTTTTCTTCTGGTCCAATTTAAATTTGAGTGACTTCTGACGTGTATTTTTTGAGATATCTCTAATTTTCAATGTTGAAGTCGGATCTTATTTGTTAAAAGTTGAAAGAATGTTATAATAATCTGATGTAACCAATTAATCAAAGTCTAATAACGTGTCGTAGTTAATACATAAAATAGATTTAGGAAATGCGTAAAACTTCTTGATAACCTCGTTTCTATTTGCCAAGGAAAAATTCAATTTGGCAAATGTACGTTGCCGGTTTTGTTTCATCAAATTAGGCCATTTAATTTGATAAAAGGAAGGTTTTGGTCAGCAAGGAAAATGTGCGGTACAACATGTACCTATAGCTAAGTGAATATATTAGTGTCGTGCGACTCGGCTGTAATGAAATTAGTTTGTGTGTAGGTATAAATTATGGTTCAAAGGAAATGTCAAAGATTTTACCCAATGACTGAAGTTTACTAATGCTTTAATGAACTTTGAGATGATGCTATTAATTAAATGATCAAATTAAACTATCATGAATGTAGGTACCTAACCATTTCTTTCATTCATAATAGTTATAGTTCGCTCTAGCATGTGGTTAAATATAAAAAAGTGATTGTTTAGTGAATAAGGAAGATATTCTTCTTAATTTTTCAAACCTTTTACAAACAATTGTTGCACATACATATACCTAGTACGAAAATAAATACAAATTCACTTGAAACTACCGATCCTATACGAGTAGCTCCACGGAACAATTGTAATTTATATCATTATTTGGTAAAACTTTATTAACTGTTTCTTCTGGTCGTTGATTAGCTGTTTATGCACGTCAAATAGACTAAGGCAAACTGTCCACGGAGGCGTAGCTTCATAGACGCGTATTCGTCATTATACGCCTGGTGTACGCTTGCTTGCAGCTTACAT
>DWJQ01000715.1:0-13054 GCA_018248915.1 Hesperia meskei straton
CAGACACTACAGACCTAGGCTGTTATTGGTTAAGCTATTCAAAATTATGCAATTGTAATCCAACATAGTGTGGTGAGTGGAGTAGTTGGAATTTTGTGGCGTTGAACCTTAGTTATGAGCTAAAGAACTATTTAAGTGGTCCCATTGACGTATGTTGATCGACTTCTGTTATGTTTTTGGCTACTTCTTTATTTACTTACGCTTGAGTGTCAAACTGATGAATTTATTAGATACACTCCGTAATACTTGTTATTCTTAGGTACTCATATCTAATTATAACAATCTCTATAATCCTAAAATTTTTAAAATTCAAAAATTTCCTTTTTTTATTTAGTTATCTACCGAGTTGCTTCTAAGACTAAATGTTGCTTGTAATAGAAACCACTAATACCACGTATGCTATTAATTCACGGAATAATAACCATGAAACATAAATAATCGTTAAAATCATGGTTGTAATTCCAAATACTTCCTCCACTATGTCCTTATGAAGTACATAGCTATCTCACCCATACACCATAAACAATAGTGTCACACGAATCAAAACAAATTCTTTCACACGTACAGTACATTACTCATCCTTGACCGTAAATTGCATTGCGCACAGGTAACTAACCATTGCAAAAGACCTCGTGACGAGGCTTTTCTTCATTTCGACTCATTCGTTGGACGTTGCCAATTGGTGCCAACCTTAGCTGGTTTCGGCCACAGTATGCAATGATGTGTGTAATTCCAAGTGATTCGCCGATGCCGTACTGTAATGTTATTAGTCGTTTCATAATGTGAAGCTCATAAGGGTCTGAATGGTTAGAAACGTGACACTTACTAAGAAATATAAAGATGTTAATATTACAGCTGTTACCATCACTCCTGGCCGTTTAACACAATACAAACCGTGTTTATCATGTTTTGGCTAAATTGGATAAATCTAAGGAAGGTTTATATAGGATAGGTATAAAACAAAAAATAATGATAAAAACGAGTAACAAAATAATGCTTTGAGTGCATAATTGTTAGTAAGTAAGAATTGTGTTTCCTGGACTGAGTAACCCATAAATACTAAGCCACAATACAAATGTTCATAAGAAAATGAATCTAAAAACCTTAAAACTACAAGCCAACAAATTCAATATCTTCATGGCTGTGACAATGGCTAATTTTCAATATTACTTTTATGCACGTCATCCCATACACTTTTAGGTTGGTTCTTGGTTCTCATGAAATACGTTGCCTTGAAGCAGCAAAGTTTTATTATAATCCTAAATATATGTTTGAAATTTTAAAACTTCACTTTTGAATGATTTATTTCAATAGTGTATTGCGAAACTCTAATTGCATGCAATGAAGAAGTGAAACTCATCGAAATATATCTACATATAATCGGACTTAACATCGCAAAAACGACCATGGGTAATTATTTTATAATCTATCGTAGACATGCAATGTTGAAATAATGCTTTAAATTTGTTGCATCTCGACCGGCAATTTAAATAGAAGAATCAGATTGTCAAGTGTATGAGCCACTTATACTCCTACTTCTTCTGTTTTATTAAATTATATAAATTCTTAGACACATCAAAATTGTATTGTTAATTGTATAAAACGAGCTTCCATAGAATTATGCCCCCAAATTAAATCTCAAATTCATCAACATCTTAGTCTTGCCCTCTCTTCTTATCGTCCTAGTTACTATGTACAATGTTATAGTTACTGTGTTTTTTCTTTCTTTCTATTTTTACAATCGTTTGATACATTCGTATTTTTTCTTACTGTTATTTATCGCCTATCCCAGTACTCATTATTTGACGAGACGTCACGGTTATTGACCAGTTTAACCTGAGACAGATCTCTCCTGCATCGCGTGCGTATCATTGATCACTATTATGATGTATAAAGATTAGATTCCTAATGCCAACTGACATTTTCCACAATACTTTGTCATTACTTAAAGTAGTTTTTCTCGTCACATTGTTAGCACGTTCCCTGGAGTCGCGGCGCAAGAGACATCGTGTGCTCTATTGTAAATCAAGAAGACTGTCATAAACGCTGGAAGGTAAAAAGCGTGAAATTTTAATTATTGGGATCCATTGAAAAATGAAAACACTTTCGTTTGAAGCTTGAGAATTTATGGATTTATAGACTTCGTCTCGTAGACCGAAACCTGTTATGAAATATACCATTGCTGTATTAATGTGCCGAGAAATAACACTGACTGTTAGTAATACGCTAGGAATTCATTATTTATAACTGGCTGTCACGATTGGAGATTTCTCTACTGCATCTCGAGTTTATTTTGACGAGGCAATAAAATAGATAAGAACCTTTTGGATTGCTATTAAAATGGATTGCACAAAAATTTATAGATTTCATTTAAATAAGATAATCTAAACATAAACGTTAGTAGGTAAGCATTAAAATTTTTACCCTTTCACTTTTATTACAATGATGTAACGATGCACAGGAGAGTAGCGACGTAGGAAAATACACTACGTTTTAGATTATAATTTCATAATACTGTTATTGGATTTAGTATAGCAAATGAAAATTAAATGAATTTTTTTTGAACTTGTTTTTTACAAAAACTTATCGAAATTAAACTTAGCTACTTATTTCTTCTACAAATCCTTACGACGTGTGGCCATGGTAGAAGATGCAACAAGAAACTCTCAAAGAGTTTTTTTCTAACTCACAGTTTAATGCTATTGTATTTCAAACTCATGTCAAGGCTATTTCGTCTTTGAAATATATTCATTTCATTCAACTTTCACTGTATGTAAAAGAGACAATTGCAGAAAATTACCATTTAAAACAATTAGGAATATTCTTTATTACTTTTGTCATTAAAGAATTAATTAATCTTTTAACAGTTTCTTGTTAATTCCTCACGCAGCGCGGCCTCGTCCTTGCCAATTTGTTTGACTATGTGGAAACCATGCTTTAACTTCCGGCTTCGTTTTATTCTCAAACTCAATATAACAATTACAAGGTTTGGATACTTTTATTTAGTCAAGGCTTTCATTACTCGACAGTTTATATTCTTTTTCTGTGGTGTGAGTATTTTTATACCAGATAATTTTAATATTTTATTCACCAAAACCAGTGATCAAACAAAGTTTCAAGAGTATCGATTTAAGTATGCAGTTGTTACTAATAAGCATACTCCAACAAAATGACTGATAACATGACATGTTAAAGGTACTATTTGAAGCAATGACAAAATATATGGAAGTAATTTTGACAAAACGTTTACAGAGAAGCATCAAATCGTGAGAAATAATTTAGAGACAACAGCAACATTACGTCCGCGGCCCGCGTACATTTGATATGACGTGATTGTGTTGCCTCACGCTAAATGCACGCGGATTGTCGTAATAAGATAATCTAGTTACGTTCAGAATATATTTAAGTATACGTAACCAATCAGACGATCTAGTAGCAGTCGCGAGATCGGCCAAAGTAGGCTAAGACTGACAGATCGAGTACAGACCAAACTAAGATTCCGGAAAAGAAGCATCCACGTAAACAGCCAAACGTTAACTCGCATTTGGAAATCTTTCCAAATGCTTGAATATTCTGAAGTTATAGTAATTTTAATTTCTTTTAGATTACGGAATAATTGGGAATGGACGCATTAAGTTTTGCGGATATGTATTTATTTATTTTAAAGTTTTAAATGAAATATCAAATTCTCAATTGGACGGCGTAGCGTCGAAGGCTATGATGATGGAACAAGGTTATTCTGCATCATGATCTTACTATACATTCAGAACAATGTGTGTTGAAAGTAGGAGAAGATAGAACGAAGAGTAACAAGAATTAATTATGCATTGACGTAAATTTTTACACATATGGCAAGTATGGCAACGGCAAGTACCAGGTATGGATTATCGGGTTGCCTTGGTTAGGCAACCGCGGAAAATCCGTGTGTCGTTGGAGCGGATCGAAATGCACGAGTTGAACCGAGCCGAAGGACGCGATGCTTTCGAATGTCTTCGACTTTTTTGGTGCAAGCGGTCGCCTCATGATTCATTGCATTTTTGATTTGAAGTTTCTTAATGTACTTCTATTAATGAGCTCAGTTGATGGCAAATCACCTGTGATAACACTAAATGACCACCAGAATAGGTTCATTCATAATGAGGGAAAAAATCTTATCGTATCATAACTAAGAACCAAATTGAAAATGGAATTAAAGAATAAGCTGGACATACTTTTTTAATATTAGATTAAACATCAATAATATCAAATCTTCATTTTACCTACATCGTGGCCTTTACAACTGAAGAAGTTTGAAATGAAATGGATCATAGAGGTATGCGTAAAAACTGTAGTCTTGAGCAACTATACGAAAATAGCTCTGTCGATGAAATCGAACGTGGGATCAATTATTCAGCTGCTCCACTTGTACACCCACCGACGGCGCTACGTGACGACATCATCCGCGCCACCATTATCACAGTTTATAACCATTAATGCTCTTTTGTTTCAAGAAACGTTCAAATAACTACATTTTGTAATTCTTGCCATTTCATTTCATGGGTCTGTGCAAACTTATTGCGTCGCGTAATTATCTAATGACATTCATACTGATTATTCTAACGACATCGTTTTAAAATAAGTAAAGACAGGTTCTTCTTCCTGCTCTATAATGATTTTAAAATTTTATGGCGTTTTTATTGGTCTGCTTCTTTTTGATCTGTTTCACAAATTAACAGAATACCTACTACCTATACCTACTACCTATACCTGTACCTATAGTTGATGATAATTCACATTAAATTTTATTGAATTGTTGACTCGTCGAATTCCAAAATGTATTACTCGTACCAACAGATGAAGTATCGCCCTAGATTGCGCCCGGTCTAGCGGGACCAGTTTTCTAAAATGTGGTTCTGATTCAATTAGATTGTTTTCGACTATTTACTGTCTAGACTTGCATTGAATTGGATGACATAGTAACTAGAAATCTATTTAGGCAGATCTTAGGGAGAGATTTTCACTGTTTGCATAATTGGTAGTTTTGGTGGTCGGTGGTGGTTTCGATTTGCGTAAAGCTAACTAACAAAGGCTACATTATGCCACATTAATTTGTGGATTTCACAAAGAATTCTACCAGTTTAAATAAGGCATGACCAAACAATTTGTGTATGCCTATTGTGCTAAGTGGTCATTGTACAAATATGAGACATGTTACGAGGGGTGGTACGTAAATGGCGATTCAGGTGCGCCCACGGTGCTACAGTTGGCTAGCGCGTGGGAGAGGGAGGCACGAGGCTCGCGAGTCTGGCCTGCGCCCGCGCAGCGACGGACGCGTTAAGCGCACGCCCAGAAACAGTGAAAGTGTTGTGTGTAAAAACGTAAAAAAATACGCATGAAACAAATTTCTTTGTGACATTTGTAACTGAAAGGTGTTAGTGATCCTAATAACGATTTCGCTCGTTCGAATCTTCAAGATCTTAGTGTCGCGCCGGCTCGTCTAGTTAACGTGACAACTTGTCGCGAAATACCAACATTTCGTTGTTTACCCAAACCAGTTCTTTTAAACTGTTGCAATGAATATGTATGGATTTGTAGTTCGCTTTCTAGGACAAGTTTATGTGTAATTGCATGTTATCTCCTGTTACGCTTGGTTTCGCTCCATTTAAAATTTAGAGTTTGTTTTAAAACAAAGAATTTGTTCATCATGATCAAAATATTACCTCATGTTTAATAATAATTATTAAAAATTATAATAGATTTCAGAAAACACATTAATTGTAACATGTTTTCCTAAAAATAATTAAGGTCCTTAATTATTAATCACTTTACTATATAATGGCATATTATTTCCGTTCTAACAGGTTTTTTTTAATTCTACGTAAGCATTTTGTTGATTCCATTGAATGCATAACTGAGACTACGTGTATATTGAACAGTATGAACACATTTATTTATTAAATTTTTCATCATTCAATGAAATTGTTTCCACGGGTTTGCTTTGAATACGATTCATATTGATATTTACTTAAAACTTGCTATATATAGTTTCCCAAAATATATTGTCCATTAAACGTATTGAGCAAATTAACGTCAAAATATAAGTTAACTAATTAGCATCCACCAAGGCTCTTCTTGGCCCGCTATGTTTCTATCTCACCGTAACAGTGACACGGACCCAGCGGAATGCATAAACAACGTCACTTGGTTCGTTTAATCGACATTCATTACATTCCAACCTAACTACATAGAGATTTCTTAAAACAGATTAAACAAAGAGCTGTTTGTTTCACATCACATACAATTTTATTAACAAAAAATCCATTTACTCCATACTTATTAAGTTATCTACTTAAGACAAATTTATACTTCTTGTTAATGACTTTAAACCAGAGAGTTGCATACATCTACATACTGATCATAAATCCATCGTAATTCGTATCGATACTTAAAATACCTACTTCTAGCTAGCACTAGTAATAAAGGCAATTTTACTTTGTTAGCCCAATTTTTTACAAATAAAAAAAAACCTAACCTAACACACTCAATAAATTTAATATTTTTTGTTCCATTTCTTTATGGTCATAGTTGTTACTAGTAAAACAAAGGCGGTGTTGTCTCTGTTCTAATTTAACATCTTAGAAAGCGCTTGCGCCTACCAAACGAAGGTTTAGATAATACTGTAGCAATACCATACCCGGTATAATCGTACAGATACATATTTCAATAGCTGGATAGGTTAGCTTTTCAATATAAAACTTAGAAATCTAATTGTTTCACTTTTAACTAGGTATATTATACAAGGTGGGTTGGTATCCAGGGCTCGTGGTTTCATTTATTGTTGTATGGTGGTAACTACGTTGTATAAGATTTAAAAGCCATATGAGATGGTAGATTAGCTTTTGGTGTGGGAGATTTCGTGATTTTATAGTTTCTCTACATTCAAATATAAAGCATTTACGCAATTATAATTTTTATCAAATAAATTTTTACAATATTTGGGAGGTCTGTCTTAAAATACATGAAGCTACAAATTAATTAGGTATTCATATCGAGTTCTAATAATCTCATTCACAATTAATCAATTCAATCTCTGTTCCGGCACGGCCTATTCCAAATCCTGTTATCTGAATATAAAAAGCAGTCAGAACTATGCATAATTGATTCAACTATCCTGCAGCGGAACAGATTATTCGCCTAGCCGGCATTGTGTTGCAACCCGCAATGCTCTGATTGCAGCCATCGCCATACGCGTGTTGGTATAGACGCATTCATATCTCGCGTTTTCGCAACCACACCATTACTGCTTCGGCAAACTGATAAACCTTGCTGCGCGAATACACGTCATATTATCTGCAAAATGTTTCAATGCTAAACTGGCTACACTTGCCTGAAATTTCAACACTCTTGTCCTTTGATAAACGAATGTAATAATAGTCGTTAATCCAGTCGCCTATATACCTATTACTACTTTCAAAAATAAATACAAATCCAGTACTTTCATTGCCAAAACTGGATTCGACAACAATTATAAACTGAACTGTGCCTTCCTGAGGTGTCTTCACATTAAACTTTCCACTTAAAACACGAGCGAAACTAATTCTCTGAACACAGACAGTCGTTGGTCCACATCTTAATCTATTTAAATGACTTCAAGTGCAATAAACAATGTCAACAGATAAAAATGTAAGCTCGTATCGACAATAACGCGGGCAAGGCAGTAATATCGAAAAAAAATCAGTGTCTGTAGAGGCGACCGCGCTGGCCGCACCGGTTGACCCTGAGCGGGCGCAGCTGCCAGAGCCGGGTCTCGTTTTTTCCTCCACAGAATAGTGCTTAATATAATTGTAAACCTTTCGGTCATCTCAATTGTTCATACCGATCACTTGACAGATTCGAACGAGCGGTCTAACCAACAAAAACTGAACGAGTTTTAAACTATTTTGGTAGTGATAGGAGACAAAGTATTGTGCGAGTGTAAAAATGTGAAGTGATAAGTGACGAAAATAAGAAAATGGTGAAAAATGACAGCGGAGAGGTCTCCAGTGAACGGTGGAGTAGGCCCACCGACAAGGCCACGGACGTTTCGAAGGAACTGTGGCGATCAAGGTGCTTAAGAGTTGATATAGTGATTCAGAAATATATCCAAACCTTTGCAGCCGCGGTCATTTGAAATCGCTTTCTTAAAATGACTCACTGCTACTGAGACATTGAATATTGTAAAGGAAATTGTCTTCAGTAACCTGTTTCCTCTTAAACATTACATAATATCGAAGTATCTTTTAAACATAATATATTATACAATCTTGTCCACTTCAACTTTCTTTGCCATCGATACGATACAATCATTACTCTAGCAACAATCATTTTTTATTCGACATTATTTAAAAGTTTAATCTCAGTCCATTAGAAGCATCGTAAGTTTGAACGTGAGGCAATAACCTTCTTATATCCGTAATCCGCGTCAAATGTCACGATCCTCCACTTGGTTACGGCTACATCGATTTATCCGTGAGCTGTAAAGTTGGATTTGTTTATATAAGCCTAAATCACCTTGACCGTCTGCCGTTCTTCTAGTATCAGTATCGTCACCGACGAAAGTGTACATCGATACGAGTGTGAAATCACCGTACTACAGCCAAAACGATGAACAGACGAAGAGGAGGCCGGTGAGGCTGCTGAAGGATAGTTTAATAGAAAAAGTGAAATTCATAGAAGTGTTCGAAGACACGTGGTGGCTAAGTGTTCGGACTGTTCTTCGAGATGGAGAGTTTGAAGTACAGGATCTCATTGTATTTATTGGTAACTAACATTAATTGAACTCTGATTTATTTATAAATATAGTGAATGGATCTCATACCATTATAATGTAGAGAGCAAGGCGACTTATCAACGAGCATGTTTATGACATTCTGGTAACTTTTGTAATTGTAATTAGATTTGTTTGTATTCATTGTATTTCTTCGGTCTTAACCGAAGTAGAGATTGATTTCAATCATAAAAAAACTATCAGTTGTTAAAACTTCAAAGGGTTTGATTGAAAGTGTTTTGTGAATGGTAGTGCCGGTGGTCGACAAGTTGTTCATTGATGCTTGTCCTTTTTCATTGAACATAATACTTTTAATTGAACATTCACTGCACATTGCGCTAACGCCGTACGTAATACAAGATAGCCTCAGTCGTCACTGGACACTTGATAGCAGCACCAGTAATGAAACCTACTCGGATCTTGCTAGGCGTGAGAACACTAATGTTACAACCTACGTCCTACCAACAGGTTTTCTTGTACCTTATGTTACATGACATAGACGGACACGACTTCATTACTTTGATTAATAGATAGACACTTTGTTAACAGTTATTTGTTGAGTCACATACAAATAATCTAAAAAATATTGTAATTCCTGCAAAAATTTGCTCAATTCATAAATATTTTATTGTGATATTTTCAAAACAAAAATTGTTAATATTAACTACAGTGAAACATAATATTATAGTCCAATACAAGAACAATTAATAAACACATTACGAAAGTGTTTATTGTGAATCTCCAATTTACGTGGCAACTGAAATTGTTACAATAACAAAACAATATAATCAACATAGTTCCTATAAAAACTTATTACTAGTAAGTTGTAATAGCCCTGGCTTTGCTTCAGAATGTACCTTACTACCTACCATATACTCATGAAATGTTGAGACGGTATTTTGTAAATAGTTATAGCTTTTTTTACGAATGAATATAAAACAAACGAAATCTTACGTAATAAATAAGCAAGTAAAAGCTGTGCAAAGTGTAACCATTAATTGTTTCTTTACCACAATAGAATAAATAAAACAATGCAAAGAAATCCTAACAATGGGCATTTTCCTTCTAAGCAATTTTCACAACAAAACTATCAATGAATTAAACACTTGCACAACTAAATAATAATAAGTGGTAAAACAAAGAACAACTATTGTTACAACCTTACAACAAACAAGACACAAGAGAAATTAAATCCCACAAAAAAAGCCAAGTGAAAAAGAATAAACTTCGATTAACATCAGTGTAATTGTAAAACTAAGAATAAATTAACTGATATAAATTTTAATTCAAAGTATTTTTTTTTCATTATGTACGGAAAATAATGATCGCTGGAAAAATTATACACTCCCCAACCCATGCATATTACCTTCGTGATTTCAAAAATGTTTTCAAATTCAAAATTTTTAATTGTACGGTATTTAAAAAACTATACACGAACAGCAATAATTTATTACAACCGAAATTTCTGCACAACAAATTTCACTTTTTGTATGGGCCTTAATTTTGGTAGACTAATTTAAAGTGCTGACTGGACATCCCTGTGGATCGAAGTACAAAATATTAAACCTTTTCGATCCTGTTCCGGTTTCTAACCCCAGAAAAAATACAGAAAACATGGATAATGAGAATGGAGTGTAAGTCCGATGTTGTATAACGTCTGTATATCAAACAGAACAAAATAGGAAATTATAGAGGAACAAAAGCAGCAACTATGCAAATGTCACTCAGAACTATGCGATAGATAAAATACAACATCGCTGATTTTCAATTTATTGATGTATATGGTTTTTAGATTCTTATAGAATATTTGGTCAATTCGATCCACCCTGAATACACCTGTTTGCGTATTCATGATTATTCACATAGTCTGTCTCTCGTAGAGTTACCAAATGAAGGTGTTGAACAATTGTGAAGATTACAGACGAGGAACCCTTTGGTTCGTGCTAAAATACCGACATCAATTTCAGAAGATTGAATTCTGGTACCTAACACCGAAGATGATTGACCGTTCGGCTGTTTATATCCTCGTATTCGCCGAACATCTAAATAGAACGTTAGACTTAGAATCGAGCCGGTCGGACAATGCATAGACTCGGTGATTCTTAACAATGCGCTAAAAACATTTTCTTGTAACACAGAAGATGTCCATGATTAAAATTCGAATAAACTAGCAATGCAAATGCTCTTCCGTGGTGGCATAATTGCGAAAGGCATCGACATGCACGAACGGCAGCCCGTCTTGCTTCACGGAGCAAGTGACATAGTACGTGGCTGCTTGCTGAGTACGTTCGCTAAGTGTTTTCTTGCACTTAAAGAACATTAGGAGATATCAACCTTGAGGACTTATTAGCTCATTTGATACTTTTACTTTTTCGTTTGGAATCTTATATAAGTTCAATGATTTTTAAATTTGGAAGTCTTTTTACAGCAGTGGGTAAACGAAATACAACTACATAAGCCTAAACTAAACAGCACATTATTAGGATCCTTTGTAGACCCATACTTATAATATGAATAGGGTTGTAATCGTTGTAGAAGACGGCGAAGACGAAAAAGAAATTATAAGTGAAATATATTTGAACGCTCATTTCCGGAATACAGACTGCCGATGGGGATTAAAAGTTGACATCTTTAACTTGCAACTGCCTTATATTTCGTTTGAAAGAACGAATCCTTCATCAATAGTTATGAAATCTAAACTCAGCATAATTATTTTAAAGGGGTATAAAACAGGGATGACCCCTTAGCATAGTTCGTGTAGTAGTGATCCTGCTTATGAATCGAGGGGACCCGGTTGGATTCCGAGTTAGGGCAAATACTTATGTGGCAGATAAATGTGTGGACTCGGGTCATGCAGCCCACGACACGGAAATCTAATGCGGAGGAATAAGTATAAGCTTTTGAGGAAAATAATTACATTTTATGTGACTATAAATATCTAACATTAGCAATAATAGCTATAATCGTGTTGCCGGTGACTGGCACAGCACCTAAGAATATTAAATGATTTACAGTGACATCGATACCGGTGCTGTAACAACTGTTTTTTTTTTAATAAATAACGCTACACACTCAAAGCCCCACACTAGGATTCCCTGTGTCGTGGGTGCCTTGGACAGCACACAAGACAAGGACACACCCAGACCGAGAACGGAAATTCAAATTCATCATTCAAATCGCCACCTCGCTGGGAATCGAACCCAGGACCGTCGGAACAGCGATCCAGCGTGTTAACCATTGCGCCATTCGGGTGGTCGGGTGTTTACCAGCAGGAAGCGAGTATTAACTTGTACGTAGGGAATGGCTTTTACGCCGTTTTACATAAGTAATTTACGTGTATGCTGAAGCAGTCGTTTTCTGTATGCTTCCGAATTTTAAGGAACAATCATTACTGTCAATCAATTTCGCAATCAACCTTTGCATTGTATTCCGTATAAGCTATGAATTGTCGTATTGTTATTGTCGTATTTTGTGAATTTTTTGGTATCATAATTCATAGGTACCTAGGTATTATTTATACAATAAATAACCATTCTAAAACCCAACTATATAACAAAGTGACAACGGTTGATGAGCAACTTCAATTCGTTTATCGGTCGTATTATCGTTACAGGCGCTTGAATTCCTCGCCATCAATCTACAAAGCAACTTAATCACAGGGGCCAAAAGCTGGCATTTGTGTGGCTCGCAATATGAACTTATCCCCTACCAAACCCGAACGCAATGTGTTGTCAGTCACACTAACCACCTGTTCCCGTTGTTCCAGAATGCGACAGCAGCGACAGCGGCCACGTGTACGAGTCGTTGGAGCCGCCGCCCCCCGCCCCTGCGCCCGCGCCCCTGCCCCTACCGCTCGAAGACGACTTTGACTCCTTCGATAGCGACTCCGACGAGGACGACCATGAGAAGGTACGGTTCCTGTTGATGTGGTGGTAAAACCTTAAAAAAAATACCAGATTACTTGAAACTGGAGGTTACCTACTGTAACAGCTATGAAATCACTTCTAATGTATGGAGATGACATAATTCAGGCTGCAACCCAATAATAGCCCTACTGGCTGGTTACTGAGCACGGATCTCTTCTCGTTATCGAGAAGGCCTAGGACTTATTCTACCATTTGCTCCAGTGCGAATTGGTGGAGGGGACAGTGGTCATTGCTTAACGACTACTATCTAATCTTGGCATAGAAATAAAAGGCATGGAAATTACCAGCTCTGCAACCAGCTCCGCTAGGTTAGTGCTTACCTGTATCAATTAAGTAATATTGT
>DWJQ01000716.1:0-13041 GCA_018248915.1 Hesperia meskei straton
ATTCACAGGACTTGTGGATATTTTTTCTCACTAATCTTGTAAACAGGACTACTCAACAGGACAAGTGGGAATAAACGCAAGGTCCGACCTGCTCCTACAAGCGCGGGTAGGCCATTGATACTATGTACTAAAGTACTAGAGAAGACCCGCAAAGAAATCTTATGTTCCATGCGCTTGCCGTCAGCTTGCTTGCGCGTATTACGTCTGAGACCTGTCAGTGTCTTCCTAAAGACATCCCTACAAAACCCTAATTGTTATATCCAAAATTCAGTCTGTTTTTAAATGAATGAAAAAAAGACGAACGACAAGTATTATTGCTGTTGAATCGTAAGTAAAACTAAATATCGATACTGTTTCCGTCCACGTAGTGCGCACAACACTAGCAAAAGCGGCCATGTTTTCTTTTTCACTAAAATTTTGTCAGGGACTGTATTTTTGCTCTAGTGTCTAATGCATAATCCTGTATATCAATGATTCAGAGAGACTGTCAGCCAGCTCCTGCTTATACAAGCTTGCTTTATGTAGAGGTTATCTCGACGAACCAGTACCGATAAGCGCTGGCAGGTCAGCGCCGGTAACCAGCGTTCTACTTGGATGCGCCCTTAAGCACTTTCGGAAGCCACCTGTCGCAAACACCGCATCTAGTCGCCAAGAATATGGCATTGTCACTCCACGCTAAAAACAAATTTATTACGGTTGCTCACAGTTTAATTTAACTTGCAAGCAGAATTTACTACGGCAACAACAATGTATACCTTACTTATAGGATGGAAAAGCTGGCTTTGTATGGGATGCTACTAAAACGAATTTCATATCGATTTCTTATGTGCGTGATCTAGTCACGGCAAGCCCCTCTTCGGGAGATGAATGTATGATCACAAGCCCTTCCTTGACACATAGCTATTTCAATTTACACTTTCCGTAGACGTATGATTATTTTCAAAGATGGATATAACGTGATTTATACGTATAAATGATCAATGCAATAAGTATTCTTTGCATTGATTCTATACTAAGTTAGGTAGGTATGTTTTACAAGCTTTTTTTGATAACCTTCAAACAACAAACGCGGCCAATATGGTCCGGTGCGTTCCGATTTTTAGTGTAGGTATGTGCACAGTGTCTATGTGTGAATTCGTTTTGGGCACTTTGTATGAAGCTAACATCTGTATTATCTAATTTGTGCCTGCACTTTAGTCATATTTATCATTCTGTACAACTATTTATACGCATTCAAATGAAGTTTGTTCTATCACATGTAGATAGTGAAATTGTTCGTGAAAACTGTTACTTTATCATATTTTTATTGGGAAAATATGATTGAACAAAAATAAACTACCTACTTAACAAAGTATAAGTATACATAAGTGGTACACTGTTTGGTAAAATCAGTAAAAAATGATTCTTATAGTTATCCTCTGAAATTGTTGGTTCAGTAATTAAAGCCAGTGCATGCTTGTTAGTCAAGAATTCTGATAGGTTAGCGATTTTCCTAAAGACAGTTTTATGTTGTAGAAAACTTAATTGAAACATTAATAAATTCATAATAATTCCTTTCCGGAGGCTTCGTCGTATTTTTATCTGTCTTCATGTCTTGAAATCTTTGTAATTCTTTTTCGCACAATAAAATTACAAAAACATTGTCGCAACTTAGAAAGTGTAACTAGCAATATATCTGTATGAAATTAAAGCATCAAATCATAAGTATTATTTATTATAACTAGAGTTAAGCGGGCTTATGTCACTCGTGCTATAAAATAATATACGATACTCGTTCGTAAAGTTGCATTTTTAACGGCGTATATCGCACTCGCTTCGCTCGTGCGCTAACTTCACGCCGTTAAAAAATGGCCAACTTTACGCACCGTATCGTAATGTACTATTATATCTTGCTTTCTTCTCTACTACTAGATGTACTAGATGTTGCAGGTAACTCTCCCCGCTGATAACTACTCATTCTCCCATCAAAATGTTAATTTTGTTGAGACTGTTCACTTCCTTTCCTCGATATGAGTGGTTTGGCATCCGGAATGAATGGAGTTATAGGTTTGTATTTAATTTTCGTCCCCGGTTTTACAATCTCTATATTTATAGGATAAGTGCATTCCGCTACTCCTATTTCTTGCGCTGAAAGAAATTTTGCTCTGCAGAACATATAAATATTCACTTCAAACCTCCAGTTTGTTTTGGTTATGGCTTGCGAACATGTTTTAGGACTTTAGTCCTATCCAAAAACTTACAGGTTCAAGGCCGTTTTCATTATTCTTTATAACCATAAGCTCTGAATAAATAAGTACACTTCGCAGATTGTTTTGTTATTTGCGAACCAATTAACTACCTACAGCAATCATACCCATTGATTGTTATAAATTAACCTGAAATACTCTATGAAAAGTGTCTCTTAAGATTTTTAAACGTTTCTTTATAGTACCTATGCTAAACACCCCTAATAAATAATGAATATACTGAATCCTTCAGTCGTACTAAAAATTTTGCATTACATAAGTACTTCGATCAGCTACAATTGTAAATAAACAACGAAATTTATACGTATAGTTAAACTCACACAGCAGTAAAAACAAAACTGAGCCAAGACAAATGGAAAAAACGGTCCGCATTGTTCTGCAGCTGGACATTTTATAACGTAACATTGAAAAGCGAATAAGTTCTGAAATCGAAGCGAACTTCTTATCGGTAGAATTTCATTTCCTTTTTATATTGAAACCGGTATTTTTTACAACTGTTTTTAAATTACAAAGAAATTTCTGCAGAGTTATTGAATGAAAAAATTGAAAAGGTTTTGACGTACGCTTTATTATGACGAGTTTTATATGATTGAAAATATAATTGGTTTGAGTCAGTAACTTTTAAAAGGTTTTTTTTGTCATTATTGAAACCCGCTGTCCCACTCCTTGGCATGGGTCTCTCATAATGTGACTATTTGAGGCTATTGAGACTACTAAACGCTTTCTATAAGTGATGATTAGCGCACAATAGGTACCTTATACTTTTCATATACATACAATTATTGAATATGTTCTATACTAGTAACCTTCCTTGCATTAGGATTTTTTATTAAAAAAATATCAAAAAAGTTTTTGCTCCGTTTTGCCCTATGATGTTGGTAAGATAGGGTAACGGTAATGGGGTAAATGAAAAGATGAGATAAGATAAAATGACGATAACCCATTCAAATATTGAACTGCCTGCAGTTACTCTGGGTCACTAAACACTCTTCTTATGTTAAGATCACCACAATTTGCCGAATACGTGCAATGTATATTTAAACAAGTAGTTTATCTTCAAACAAAGTTACCAAGACATCTTGTAAGTGTGCACGCCGTTATCGCGCCCTGTACCTATGCAGTCTAGAACTCACACAAATACTTTCTTCGGATGACCAAGGATGATATTGTGCGTTTGTGTGGGTTCCACGGCACTTGTGTACGTGGCATGCACACTATCAAGCTTCAGCACTTCCAAGTGTGAAGATCGCCTTCTCTTCTTGGGCTACGATGCTAGAATCATCAAGTTTTCATTTCAACAAGCCATTTCGCTCCCAATTGCGTAACTTTTATAGAGAAAGAAATAAACATATTTCAATGTAACATTTTTATTACACCGTAAACTTGGAAGGAATTTGTTTCTGCAGATTAAGTTTAATGAGGGATTCTGCTCCATTTGTTGTCGGCCAAGTATTCGGTTAATTAAAAAGTTGCAAAGTTTTATTATTCCTCTGTTAGCGTACCTACTTAAAAGTAGGTAAAATTACGAACTGCCGAAACTTGCACGTGTGAAGATTAAAAATGGTTGGAATATTTTTGTGTAAGTAGGTACTAGGGAAGGGAAAGGAGCTGTATGGCTTGATGGTTAGTGGTTCACACTCATATTACTCATATACGTACTTCATCAACAATACGAAGCGATGTTTCACAAAGAGCTTAACTGATTTTGATGCTGTTTTAACCAACATGTTGTAGCAAGCTAAGAGTGTAACGTTTATAAAGGGTTTGTTATATTTCAAACAAACAAAATAAATGTTTATGAATCCACCGCTGTTAATACCTATTCCTGGTCGGCAACGCATCAGCGATGCCTTTGGTGTTACAATATCCACAACCGATGGCGATGGTGATGTACCATCAGGTAATTTGTCTGCTTGTTAGTCAACCATTAGCGTAAAAAGAATTAAAATTATATATAAGAAAATAATAATGAAATGTGTCGACAGCGTTATTAAATTCCCAATTATTCACTTTTATAAGGGGCGTATTTTAATGCTTTACTACGCAGTAATTCCATAGAAATGCTGGTACCTAATAAAAATAAACGTACACATAGAAATGCTGGTAATAAAAATAAACGCACACATTCATAATTTCTCACGCACGCAGCACAGTTGGATTCAAGGCGCCAGGGATGGCGTAAACAACACGAATAACATATTTCCAATACCCACGACCCGCTCAGAAATATTTATTTTCTATTTAAATTATCATCTGCCCAAGCGGGAATCGAACCCGAGATTCCTCACCTCGCAGGCTACTACAAAATCAGCTACCTAAGTAAAGGGGTTGTTTAAAATAAGAAATATGTTTTAATTACGTTTTTTATTAACCTACACTTTCTGTCCAATCTGTAGACACATACATACCTAACATAGAAACTCTTCTTAAATTATTTATTGATGATTTCTTTGCTTTCGTATAATGATTTCTGAACAAAATGCAACACTCGACATAGCGCACCCCAAAATCCAACCGTAGAATGCCCCCACACACTGCGATATTGCTATTTTACACCCACCCTCACAACTATAGCGAATCGACAGCATATTCTGACTTGCCCAACGAGCTTCGTTTACAACCAATAATCCAATAGCACCTTCGTACAGTTTCTCGCAAATTCCGGCCTCGTATAATCTTGATATCACTTTGTCAAGTCTTCCTAAGAGCACACTACCCTTTCTGATAATCATTTCATGATATACTACCAGTATTGGTTCAGGTGCTCTCAGTACCTTGGCTTCGCCATTCACAGCTGTAGCGACCTGGACTGGAGGAAGGAATCCATCAAGAAGAACAGTAGCTCCTCCACTGCTCAACAATTTTACTATACAATCATCAAAATCTAAGCAGCTCATTGATCTGTTTGCAAAGGTAGCGTATACTTCATCATCAACAAAAAATTTTGCATCATCTATTAGATACACAGGTTTTCCTGATTGAGATAATTCGATTGTACCTTCATACTGATTAGGAGGTCCTTGAATTGTTAAAAATGGATATAATTCCATACCTATATATGCATACATATGAAGGCAAAGTAACAAATAGAAAAAATTCAGTATCTTCTGTTTTAGTGTTCTGGCACGGTGCAGAGAACTGCCTCCAAAAAGAGTGCCCCAGGCATAAACAAACGTTTTCGATAAAGATACTGTGTCCTTATCGAAATTACGGAAAATGTACCAAAGCAAAGAATAAAATATATAGAAGACGACGAATATGTATATTTCGTCAGTTTTTTTCATAAAAACCATCCATGATCCTTTATTTCTCTCCGTAGTATAAACCCAAACAATTTCTTGCCTTGAATAAATGCCTGAATACGATACAATATCGTTATAAATTCTATAAAGCCCTCCAGCACAGATTTCTAAAGAACCATTGAGTACAAATGTTAAAAAAGAAAATTTTAAACGGGCATTTTCTGCATCAGCGTTTATGTGGTAAAATTTCAATGATGCATTGAGATGTTGAGCAACTATTTTTAAAATTTCAACATCGGATCCCTCAGCGTCTTTAATGACATCATAATCCCTTAATGGCTTGTTAAATGACTTAGTAAATGGGAACAATGATCCCAGTCCAACGTTTATAGGACAATTCATCCAATCTTTAGGATTTTTATTAGGGAATACGCCGAAGATATCCCCTTTTGTATGTCCATTTTGACAAACATGCAGTAATTTTGTGTCACTTTTAAAATCACAGGTTTTTGCATCCAATATATTTATGAAAGTGAAAATTTTGAAAACGTTTCTTATTTTATCTTCACAGATAAAATCAACCTGATAATCAGCAACTTCACGTGCTATAGTTTTTAAAGTGTCATTGCATTTGGTCATTATAATATCATCAAGTATTATAAAATATTTACTGTTCTCATTTAAAATTATATCCGTAATATTATTCAATGATTTGCAATTATCAACATAAGTTATTGTTATTGAATTATCTTCATACAAATATTTGGATTCAGCATTATTGCTCGTATTATTTAAAAATGCTATTGGAATGCCACTTTGAACAACTTCTTCAGCTATTTCAATTAAAATAGAAGTTTGTGAAGAGTTTTCATGCTCGTCATTTTCATTCGATAAAATAGTCGCTTGGGATAAATTGTTTTTGATGATTAAATCTACCACGCACTGTGATATTTTTTTAGCGCTGATATCGGAATTTTTCAGGAAAATGTTATCAATCTCACAATTCACTCGAAATACACCCAATAAAATAGTAAGAACTCGTCGTAAAAACATATTTTCTGACCAATGATCGGGAATATTATGGCTGAAATGTGCTGTCCTTTTATAACGTTAAAGTTCTATAGACTGAGTACATATTAGAAATTCCCCGTTACTGGAATTTTCCTATTTTCCGAGAAAAAGTTCTCATTCTTGCATCGTTGTGACCTGCATTTATTTTATCCCTGGACTTAAGATAGCAAAAATGCGAGGCACGCGAATATCGTCATTTTAGTAAAAACAATGTTGAGATACGGCACCTAATAAAAATCTATTAATTAATTTTACGAAAACGTTACCCGAAATTGTAATTAATACAAGTTTATGAACACTCGGTTGGAACAAAGTTATATTGTTAAACTTTAACTCTGGCCCTTGAACATCCGATATACGGCTGCAAATAATAAAACTGACGACGAATAAGCACACATCTATTTTTGTCACGTAAAAATCTTATACTTTTAGTTTTCTAGCTCCCATGCTACCGTACGATAAAAATTGTTTCAAAAATATTGTAACAGTCATGTCTTCAGGTTTCTGATAGAATAGGTCTATGTACAATTTTCTTTGTTAAAAGCAAGCTCAAATCGTAGTTACCAGTATATGTATCGATGTCGTATTTAGTGGATTGAGCCCCTTACAGCCAAAGCCTTTTACCTGAACACGGTGTAAGCCATAACTATCCCTCCGCTACACTTTAATTACGGGTCTTATCTAGATAGATACAACACTACTAACTAATAGATACTTTAGCGGAATTGTAGGCTAAGAGCTTGCGACATAATACACAAAAAAACTATTATAGCAATTAAGTACTTGATAATTTCAAGTTTTTTTTGCGTGCGTGAGAAAAACTATTGCAGTAGGCAGGTACAATCAAATAAAAAGGTTAGAACAAATTTCACAATCAACATTTAATATAACAATATATGACAAGGCTTGGAAAAATATAACGTACGAATACTTGTCTATTTACATAGCACCTATAAAGAATACTCCATTGGATAAACAACATATTACAGCAATATGCAAAGGTGACGTACAAAATATTGGTAACAATCAACAATATGAAATACTTTTTGACTAGAATAAATTACATTATGGTGGGTTATTATTGTCGTCTGTTCAATAATTAGATAAAACGTAATAATTATTTGCTATTGTTGTCATTGTTTAATATTAAATTTATTGGTTTTATTTGATGATAAAAATTATGAAAAAAATTATAGTAGGTACACAGGTACACATTTTTTTTTCTGAGTAAAGGTTTTCAATGGTTTTTGCAAAAAACCAAACAACCTTAAAATATTACAGGTTTGATTGGAGACAAAAAACAAATAGGTAAAAAAATTAAATACTTTCTGGGTTATACGAGTACATTGATTCCTTTGTAATTAATTGACCAAGTTCGTTTTTCAGGCGACCAATATTTTTATTTACAAAAATCCTTCTTTAAATTTAAACGAAAAGGACTTAATTGCAGCAACAATAAGGTACAAAGTAAAAAAGCGGCGTTTTAATTAATCTTCCTTTCCGGCCCAAATGCTGTCTCCGTTCACTTCGGTCGTGGTACCAACGAACTTCTGTATCGCGGGCAGCTTGTAGAGATAGACAGACAGGACCGAACCAGCTGTGGCCCCGATCCAGTACACCAAGGCGTGTTCCATGAGCGTGTGACCCTCGCAGCCAGCCTTCAGGGATGTGGCCAATACCGGGTTGAAATAACCACCTGAGTAATCGAACGCTGAAAGAGAAAAATCTGTTGAATATCTAGAATCTAACTTTATAACCATCGATGACCATGAACTCGTAAGTTTGGATCAAGCAAATAATTGTCTAACATTGTTTTTATCTACATATAAAATATATGTTCAGATTACTTTAATTTGACAAGAAATAAGAATGTAAATGACTTTTTCTAGATTTGTTACGATCCGCTCAAATGTTTTTATTTCAAAACAATGCGGATATAATTTTTAAATATCTATATTTATGCGTAATTTGTGAGCCCGTATTTCAATTTTGATTATACGCATTTTTAAGTGTTATAAAAATTAAATACTTCCTTGGGTTTAAAAATAATTCGTTCACTTAAAATAAAATCAAAGAATGTGCAAAAGTCTTTAATACAAAAAATGTAAGCACGTTGAAACTGGACTTATTCAGCACTTTTCAGACAAGCAAAAATAGGACACCATGAACTGGTAGGCAATAATTTTCTGCAACATGCGCGAAAAGCCCATTTTCCTTGTTTTGAGCGGAAAAACTAGTATTTCCTCGTTAAAAGTGAAACTGTGCTTAATTAAAATAGAGAGTCATAATGAAACAACGCCAGTTTTTAGACCACTTTTAAAAGATTAAAGCTCGGTCCGTTGTGCACAATTTCTAAGGGCATAACACTTTTGTTCCATGAAAACATCATAAAGAATTTTTATGTTCTTTACCGACAGCGTTTGAATTGTTCTAGCGAAAATAGCTTTCCAGCGAGCACCAGTTAAAACAACGTTTTATATGCCAAAAACTGTTTTATTACAAAATATACTGTTTTCAATGTATTTTAAACTAAATAATTTCCAAATGCCGTTATATAACAGTCCGTAGTGAAGTTATTTTGTATAATAAACGAACACAGAAACAAAATGCAACTAACTACAACACGATTTACATGTAGATGGAAATGCACATGCAACATGAGTTCCTGTGAATGATTTATGGTGTTTCAGCTTTTAGCTTTTTTGTAATTGGAGCCGGGTTGTAATTGCGATTTATTATTTGAAATCATTTTTTTCATAATCAATGAATTTAATTGTTTCAGACTATTCTTATTTTCATGTATCATCATAGCCCGAACGGAATTAATTTTGTAATCCCATTGAAGGTTCTAATCTGCGCAATAAATTGAATACCATTCTGAAAACTATTATTGTCTTATAAAATATTAATCATAATTATTTTAGAATAAATGCTTACAGACGATATAAAATTAGTTAATAAAACGTCTAGATTCAGTCTTATTTTCTTATTTTTTATTTCTTTCATTAGGAATCAGATCGACGGAGTCCCATAGGCATGGATAATCGTATCGTAATATCGTAGTCCAGAGAAACCTATAACTAACATACAGAAGTGGGGAAAGGTAATAAAAAATGATATTGATGAAGTGGTAAATGAAGCGTTAGTGGACATTTAGTATTTTCACATTGTACCTTTTCCTAAATGGACTTTGCAAAAGATGGACACGCTTAGGTCATTGGCACTATTGTCGACATAGCGGTAGACGAATACCGTGTGTCTATTGAGGACCCCTGCAACATTGAACTCGAATGAGAATAGTGAGTCATGAGTGATCAGTGAGTTTAATGTCAGTGAAGCGTGAGCGTGAGTGAAGCGTGACTTGGCATTTGCTCTACCATGCACCCACGTTGGAAAATAATTAAATAAAGTTTTTCAGTTAATGATATGAATCCAGCATAAATTGGTCCCTGGAAAATTTTGTTTCACATTAAAAGATTTCTAATTGTCTTTTGTGTTTCATAGTCTATGTTATGGGTATGTTTAGAGTAGGAACAAAAGTTTTCAGCCTGAATCTATTGAGCCATAAACAGTCAGTATCAAGTAAATAATAAGATTTGGATGCTCATGAATGTGAAGTAGAATATTTCTAGGTCTAACTATTCTTAATTTTATTTGTGACTTGCAGGATAATATAAACAGTGTATCAGAGGTCGATTTTTTTAAATTTTGAGGAATCCCCAGATTAGATAGCAAGATACAAAATGTTAAATTATATTACGTTTAATTTTTAGTATAATTATTACGTTTTTTAAAAAGACAAAACATATATTTTATTTTAATTTTTCAGCTTTGTTTGTTTTAATAATATCTGAATAATTAAAAAGTGCACATGGGACCAAAATCGCAGACATTTTGATAACCTTTCAGAAGACAGAACTTGCTATTTTAGACAATATCTAGGAGCTGTGCAGTGTGTGTGTGTGTGATGTAAGAAAACCACGGACAAAACAAATGTTAATAACGTGTTAGTTATGTTTAAAACTGACAAAGCAATTAAAAGCTAACCCTCAACAAACCATCTTATGCAACGGAGCGATTAACTTTTATTTTCAGTCTCTTTAGCCCGCTCGACTTTAGCGGTCAAAGAACAGTTCGACAAAAGACCTTTCTTTGTCTAGTTAATAATGAAATATTGAGGTATTTTCCAAGTACTAATCTCATTCAAGCGATAAAAATATACTTCAGAAGTATTTTTAGAATTTTCATTTTAGCAATATACCTACCTAATACTTGTGTCGTCTCAATATTAATGCAAAAGTATATACCTAAATACAGTACTCGATAATAAATAATGCACATCGGTATTCAGAAAGAGATAATCGGTTAGTTTCGGCTTTAAAGAGCGTTGTCCTTACTACACAGTCCTTACCGCTGACTTGTCATTTTTCTTTTGAATTCACTCATAAATAAATATAAAGAGTTGTTAAAACTTCCAACAGAACATCAATACGAGCATTATTATATTATATTAAAAGTACTTAACTAATAGTGCAATGGGCGAGAAGGACAACGCTTTACAAAGCCGTACCTAACTAGCCGATTATCTGTTTCTAACGTCCGATGTGCATTACTTTTCTCCGGGAACTGTAACACTTTTGTTTTTAAAAATCTGGTTAAAATATGTGTGCCAAAAGTCATGAAATTCATAACGTTATTCTTGGATAGCTTCAAATCTATACACATTACTTAGAATCAGCAAAAAACTACAGCCCGAAATAAATCGGTAAGTAAGATTGAAATAACTTCTTACCAGCAACAACGAGAGAAGTTCCGATGAAGGAGTCGATGGCGGTCGCGAACCGGGGGTTCAGATCCCCCAGGGACCTGGAGGCCAGCCGGCAGAGGCACGTGGCCACTCCCTCCACCACCGCGCCGTAAATCACTGGCACCTAGAAATGGGTTGGATTTTTCACAAACGGTTAAGTTCTGATCGAAAGCCAACGATAGGGGACTGTAACTGATATATTTATGTAATAGGCCCTTCACACACAAGGCTATTTATGAGCTACGCGACTCCGACACACAGTTCGCCGACACTGACATTGTTCACTGACAAGACACGCATCGTAGACTGTGTCGGAGACGCGTCGACTCACAAGCGACGCATAGCATACCTGAACAAGATCCTAGGCACTTGCAAATAGCGTTGTGTGTGAGCGGCCTTATTATAGGTACTATCTACTACTACACTCCGTTTGCGTACGATATGGAATTCGTATTTATAGCAACCCACACAAATGCCAACTTTCCACCCCTGAGATTAAGGTTAATTTTAGATTGATGGCGAGAATTGTAAATGCCTTAAGCGAATTTTGCTTACAAGCTAAATTGAACTTTGAGCACACGTTATAAGGTTATTTTTAACGGGAAATCTCATATCCTCGACGACTCAAGTATAGAAACTGCTCTAACCTCGCTTAGGGCAACCTATGCTTGGTGTCCAATATCGAAAAAATATTCTTGTAAGGTGAACCTGCCCCTTTACCTGTACATTTGAATTGTAAAGGTAAATGACGACTTTTGTATTATTATATTATTTTTTATTTATTTCACCTTTGTGACAACAACCTTAAAAGTCTTAAAACTAAGGAGTAATTCTTTGGCATTCAATCCAATGTTGCGGAACCGTGCTTACATACATGGTAGGGCCACGGACAACAAACCTTTGACCTTTTTACTATAGAACCCTATCATCATCATCGAACTCATACTGATACTCATACTCTTGCAAACTGATAGGGTACTTCACTAATAAAAATTACTGCAATTGACAGTGAAATGTTTTCTACATAGGTACAACCGTAGAACAGTATTGAACAGGAAGGTCTGATAAGATTTTCCCACACCATAATAATCAGCAACGCGATGGTAACGTCTTTGATTTTCAGCCAACTAATATTCTGACACCATCTGCTAACTTAACCATCCTAGTCCCTATTTTTTGAGTCTTGTTCTAGGTCGGTCACGCTTGTCATGAGCAACAGCGGAAGGGTGCTGCATGCTCGTTTACTACCTTACTTCCATATATATTTTTATCACGATTACAATTACGATTACCTACATCTGGAGGTAAGGAAAAGCCCGCGACATGAACGCTATAAGTAACTAACTGCCCTTTTGCCCATCTCTGCGCAACATCAGGTTTTTCTGTAAATTAATCACGTTCCGCGCCTCAAATTCACGTTTTACTTAAATTTTGTTCGGGCAACTTTTCAAGAAGTTTGTAATTTTGTCAGACGAAACGAGTTGATGAACCTCACGTACTTTGTGAAATAATTTGACGTACTGTAGGTGAAGTTTATTACTCAAATCTTATTACGTATACGATGTAAATTATTAAATTTCATATAACTGTAATTAAGTACCTAAAAAAAAGCTAAGCTACAACCCACTTATGGCCCACTACTGAGCACGGGTCTCTCCTCATTACTGAGGAGGCC
>DWJQ01000717.1:0-13034 GCA_018248915.1 Hesperia meskei straton
AGGACAGGGACTGTTAGTGATAGTTAGTCCTGTTAGTTAATATTAGTATTGTCCAGTTAGTAATGATTAGTGTGAGAGTGAGTGAACTGACGTAAACGTGTGATGCAGTATGTAACGTTACGTCATATATTAAAAATAGCATCATTAATATCACATAGGACATATTGTGAGTACGAGTACTGATATAAGGGGAAATACTCTACATTACATTTGAGTTTGTGAATAAACGTAATTCCGTACGCAACGAACGTTACAATGCAATCAGTTCTATAGACGTAGCTTGTAATAAAGCGTTTCTACGTTCCCATTCCCGAGAGGCGCATTAAACCTCTCATTTGAAAGCTCGATGAATGGCTAAAGTCAATGGGTTGTAAGAAGTGGGCCAGCGACATGGTGCAAGGACTGACGAAGGAATGGCGGCCGAGTTTTCTTTGGTCTAGGCACTTGTTACGAAGATAGTGATAGTCTACTTTGTGACAAGTGTATTTTTGGCGACGAAATAAGTGCTTTATTTCTCTTTTTCATTAAATTTGTTATAGAGTATATAAAGATTACTTACGTCTTATTTAATTTTGCGGTTAGGGTTTGCGGTTGGCTTTCGTTGCGTCGGTAATTTGTGGATAGTAATTTGAAATTTATTTAAAAATTACTTTTTATTACTTATGCAAACACATTAAAGATTTTTGAACATAAGTATAGTTGCAAAGGAGCAAAGAAGTTTTTGATCATAAGGGCACAGACATAAGCAATGACAAATGCATTGCCGACCGAAAATTAATTAGAGGGCAAATGATGTTATCGGTCTCATTATGGCGACATTATGAGGTCATGTCGAATCATTCTCGACTATACTCCTTTCGCGTTCGATCTGGAAACTATTATAATTGCATTGCATACAAATGACAGCTTTCCGCCTATGCGATTAAGGTATAATAAAGATTGACGGCGGGATCTAAAAAGTGTAGATATAAATATATTATGTACGTATGTGCCCCATCCGTTGCGTTTTACATTATTATATAACGCCAATGTCAAAGTTTGTGACTTAATGAGTTTTCTTATGAGTTTTTTGCGATGTTTCATCCTTATGTGTCCCTTTGATGAATGAGATGTGTCAATACGTTACAAGATCGGTAGCTGCAGTTGACGAGTTTACCTTTTTTATGGTGCTAAATGGGTAAACCATGGGTAGACTGTATTTCATACCCTATCAGTCAGGATGGAAACTTGTGATTAGCATAACATGCAACGGATATCAGACATTCTATACTGTTATACAGACCAAAATTAATATGCCTCATACCAAATATGGTTATTGCAGTATCAGAAATTATGGCCAATGTGTTAAATTTTAGGATGAATAGTTTTTGTAGAACTGTAAAATATAAAACTGTGAAGTACAGGTATTTTACCTTTGTTCAGTCAAAATTTATCAAAACACACACTGGTAAAATATCAGGACATTCCGCGTCAAACTAAAACCAGAAATATCCCGCGGAAACCGACGCACTTGGTAAAGCTAACTAGTGCAGTGGCGATTTGAGTTCCTTAATGAACCAGGTGGCTCCACTCTGAATCGCTAACAAAGAGCTGCAGGCGTAGCGAGCTAGCTCAATGCACAGTTAATGTGAAATGAGGGTGAATATAAGTCGATTAAATGTTTCTTGTGACTTACTACTTGAATATTGTGTGGTGACTGCAATGCAAAGCAGTTGGTAACAGGCTGTATGTATGTAGTTATTCTTATATTACTTGAAAATGAACAATACAAGTTCGGTTAATATAGTTCTTACAAACATGATTTTTTATTTTCGGTCGTATAGCAGCAAATTTTGAGACTGGTGTGCGTACATCAATAACTTTATTTCAGACTGCCAATCCACAGACAAATTAATATCTAAAATAATCCTAATCTCTAATACAGTATGCCTGGTTTCACTCTCCTGTCTCTTGATCAATAGTGTCACGGTTGACTCAATATCCCGAATAGAATGAAGTACCTATGTATATATGACTTTGGAATTCGAATTTTAAAAACAATATTGTCATTTTTATAGGTCAGATCATAAACTGTGCATAATATTTTACACTCATTTAATTAATGTTATACTCCCTCGCCATATGATAGTGTTAGCGTGTTGAGTTCTTGCGTTTACCATTAAATATGGCAGGTGGCACAACAATACTGTCCCGACAATAGATAGCAGCCAGTTGAGTGCATACAATGCAATGGGGTATGTATTGCCCTTGCAGCTAATCACTTTTTACTTATTGACGACCGTAGCCCAGTTTGTGTCGGACCCTGTCTAGTTGGGGGTACCCTGGCTGACGCAGATATTGTGTTATTGTATTGTGTTTGTGAATTGATTTCGATGTAAGTTTAGTTTATGTAAGAGCGGTAGGGCGCTCACGGATCGTGATATCGACCGTTTGTTGTAAAGATGTTTGGTATGAAAGTAATTTAAAGTTAGTAGTCGTCCGCTAAAACAGATTTTATGATTTTAAGACACTCGACTCCTTAGGGGGTAAACTAGGAGGCGAGTGTTTGTTTGAAATTTCAGCGAATTTTAATCAGATACTATGAAAATTGGTGTTGAAAATTACCATGGTTACAAATAAGGAAACATCCGTTTTAGTGTTTTAGTAAATCGACCCCTAATATCTGAAAATTTATTTACGTGCGTTATTTTCGTGAACAAAAAATAATTATCCTAACGTATAACATGTACCTACCTATAGCATAACAAATTATTTAACCTTCTACTTTCTAGATTCGTAAGAACCTCTCATTGATCTACAGTGAACGTTCCCAATAAGTAAAAGACTTGCTTTAGAAACTGACACACGTTGTAATTTATCTATTATTTAAATCATATCTTCAAGTTAAGCGCACTTAAATCATAATATTGTTTTTGTCTACTCAAGTACAATGACCTACAATACGACGACATGACGATAAATAGCACTATGTTTATGTTTTGAAATTAACAATGTGCCGAGCACGTGGGAGAATCTTTATAATGAGTTGCCACCAAGACATGAATTATAAGTATACCTAATAATATATTATAAATGAATATACTAAGTATAAAAACAATAAAATTAGTAGGTTCTTACTTATATTATTAACCTGCACTAGTTTGCAGGGAACATGCCGGGGTAACGAGGGGTCACGAGTTCGATTCCCCGTAAGGTGAGATATTTATGCGACAGACATGTTTGTTCTCTAGTCGTGGGTGTTAGCAATAAAATATGATGGTTCAAGCCACATGCAACACAGTGGTTCTTACCGAAAGGGTGGGAACCCTTAAGCGCTTATTCATTATCCAATACCTATCGATAAAATTTAATACGAAGGATTTGTATTCATATCCATAAACATGATGTAACATAATCTCAAGTTCACATCGAAGTAATTTAGGTAAATCCGGCATTAAAAATAAACTTTTTAAATACATGAAACCCGACTACCCACTACCTACGTACTCTATTGAAGTACCTACTTTATCTACCGATTGGGTGAGAATGGTTGTTACCAACTTTAAGTTACTGTGGCTTCTAAAAGGAGTTTCGAAATGAAAAATATAATAAAAGAAATCTAATAATTATTTTCAAATATCTATTTAAGGATACCCCACTTATCGTGATTTCTCAGTATTCATATTTTTTATTTCACAAGATTAAATCAGGTTGTTGCACATTGATGTTTGATTAGTTTCATGTTATGTGATACTCACAAGATTATGAGAAATCTGACGTAAGAATCATCAAAATAGGCCCCGCATTAGGCCTCAAGAGGTCTCAAGAGGTCAATTTATTTAAAAAAATTAATTGACTCGAATCGCGTGTCATTTTAAAAGGACCAAATTGTTTATAAATGCTTGGTAACCCACATCTTAAAAACTATGGATCGATTCTGAAGAAGCTAAAACTGTTCTTAGTTGGCATATTTTCGATTTGAATAAAAAAAAAAATCTCTATATGACTTTTTTCGAGAAGTGAACAAATAAACTAACGTACAATTGTACAATTAGAAAGCACGAACACAAGCTTAAACACATGAGATTGGAAGCTTAAAAAATAGATAATCATATTCAAATATTATGAACTTCGAAGAAACAACATATTTATATGTATATTTAAACAAACTGATAAACTCTTTTGTTTTCGCTTAAAAACACGTGTCACGCATTCGGATAACAACAATAACTAGCGCAATGCTAAACAAATCGTTTGCCAAACCCAGACCTAGCCAATCGAAGAACGGAAACAGCAAAGGAGTTGGATATATTTAGTGTCCCTAAAATAAACAGGAGTGAGCTGTACTTGAACTTGTGGGGTCAACGACCGCACGCCACTCCCGATGATTTGTACTGGTACTGGTACCACCAGTAGTTCTGAACCGTTTTGAACCATTTGTGAGGGTAATTAGAAGTGCTTTTTATCTTAAATGACCGCGAGTTGATATCAACATTTATCTTTTTTATGTGCGGGTTCCTTTTTAAGATAGTTTTTAAGATCTTTGATAAGTACATAGTAAGTTGTAATTTTGGTAAAGCCAAGAAGGTTAAGGGTTAAAATTTTTCGTTAAGTTGAGTTAACTTTTTTTGTTAAGTCGATTCACTGTTTAGATTATTTATATTTTTATTAAATAATTATACTACCGTAACATAAAAACATGGATTAATAAAATAAACAAATAAAATATAATGGCTGCAAGTTAAATAACATGTTAAAAAAGCCGTATCATGTTATTTTTTGTTTACTTAACTAGGACTATGACAAATTATGTCTTTTTTACCACCGCCTTTCTCATCAAATTTCAAAAGAAAATTAAAAAAAGTTTCACAAAAAAGTAATTTGGATTTATCGATAACTAAGCTACCATATATGTATACCATAATAAAAATACCACTTATGTACATATATAGTTCCTTTGATGAAATAAGGTCATACATTTAGGTACAGTATCTAAATTCGAATACAAAGTTCTTATAAACTATATTTATTAGGTTACTTTTGCAACCATTAAACCGGGCTGTTAATATCCATTTGCTTTCCTTAGAATCGGGTAATATATCGTCTGTGGTAGAAAACCGATTTAGTTAATAGCTTCTGTATAAGGAACTTCACTTACGCCATTACGTTCACATGTCATTAGACCGTTTTAAACCTTAGTATTCCGTTTTAGAGCTAGATTGCTAGCTGCATTATTAAAAGCTTCGTTCAAAGGTATATGCTCTGCACTATTTAATAATTTATACACAAATATGTACCACTATAACATTACTTGTTTATGGCATTTATTGAAATCTAATCGAATTTTATCATGACAACAAAAATCCTCCGCCATAGAACATTATAGTACCTCTAAAGCACGCGTCGGTCGTCGTGAAAAGAAAATAGATAGTGATGTAGAGTTAGTCAAAAAAACATCTTACTGCCCGCTAACTATAACTTTGCATTGGCGTATTATTTAAGTATATTTTATGTGAATTTCTTGAAATAAAAGAAACTCTAAATCCGACCAAAACTATTGAATGTAAAATAAATTGAAAAATTAATAAGTATCGTAACATCTCATTCTCAATACATATTATGTACATGTTCAAAAAACATAACCCTCCTAATGCAGGCAGGCAAAATTAAATAAAATCTCATTTAATCTTTTGCTTCGTAAGATTGAAAATGGATTTTTTATTTTCGGAATAATAACAGTTTAGAAAGGAATAATTGATGGAGTCTACTAGCGCCACCAGGAAACGGTTCAAACAAAAAGTAGAATTTAAAATGCATTCACTTTAACCGTCTCAAATTCACTGAATCATTCAGGGTGTTGCTACAAAGGAATGCTTTATCGCGTTTATGATTGTTGGAATCAATACAAAAACTGTATGTTACTATCACACCGCCCAGTGTTCTAAGTCCGTGCTTTAAATAACACACATAAACACACATACATACACTAAAACACTAACTTAGTAGTAGTTTTAGTACATACATATTAAATCACTCTTACAACGGTACTAATATGCCCTATGTGGTTCTCTAATGGCATGGCCAACAAGAATAAACATACGATACCTGGAATGGTGCAAGGTTTAACACGCCGGATCGTTGTTCCACTGTCCTGGGTTCAATTCCCCGCTAGGCAGAATTCCATCATGTTTAGTTTTAGTTTAAATTTCAGTTCTTGGTATGGATGTGTATCCTTGTCTTGTTTGTTGTCCATGGCACCCACGACACAGGGAATCCTAGTGTGATGTGGGGTTATGAGTGTGTAGCGTTATTATTATTACAGGTATATAGTATCTATGTACATAGTATTCCACCTACTTATCTATGTTCATGTCATAGATAATGAGATCTGCCATAGTTTGTCGTTTGGGCAATAAAATGGCGTAAAGATGAAGCCATTTGAAGATAACGATTTAACTAATGAGTCACACCAAGTTCAGCGGCGCATAACTTGATATACTTCCTGTTAGCGAGTTTACTTACGCTTACTTACTTCCTTAGTGACATTGGATTAGTTCGCAAGTTGGCAACTTTCCGTCGACATCTCTATTCGAGGTTAGCCGATGTTTGACGCCATTACACTGGTTTATATGGATTTCTGATGTTTTTTGCTAAGTTACTAAGTAATTAAAAGGTTGTAAAATATTTATGTTTTCGCTCTATGAGTAATGGTTTGGATCTTGGTTCAAATATGTAACGTCACGAGTCAAGAACAAGTAAGAATCGACAATGGACGGATTAGTTATTGGGACAAAATTCTTTCACACGTTGCGAATGTTGTCTACGCTGTAGAAATCTTGAAAGAGAAGATTGGTTGGTATGTTGCTTACTTTGTAAAAGCATTATAGGGTTTCCGAATCTAAAAGGTTTATTTTGGTTAAAAAGCTGAACATTCTTAAAAAATCATTAATGTCAGCCTAGTCATCAGTAATCGATTTAAAGTACTTACAATATTGGTACATATGTGAGCCACTTACGTAGTAGACTATATTTCAACTGTGGTTTCAGACTGAAAATTGGTCACTGGCATGACGGAAAAAAGTATTCGTAATTAGAATAAACGTCGTCAACTCCTCACTGAAGCGGCGAGCGACGTATTAATAACGGTTTTCATTTGTAACACGTAAACATTTAACAGGGATGAAATATTATTCACAACAGCTGCCCAACATCAATAGAATTTATGGGTGACTATCTATGTGTCTGTCTGTGGCTTCGCCTTCGTGTAATTCCTTTTTTCATTCTTCTCCCGTATTTCAGGCTCTTAGGGGTTTTTCATTAAGTAGCCTTTGTTTGGCCTTTCATCATCAACTATCTTTCTGAAATCGGACATGTGATTGAGACTTCTCATACAAAGTTTTATCCCCTACTTGATTTTAGGAAAAAGTAACCCTCGTGTGTCACTGGGTCTTCGAATATTTTATATGGCAGACAGACAAGTAGACTTTGGCATCTATACTACATATACATATTATAAAAAAAGTCCTGTTTTTTGTCTTACTGAATGTATGTCTGGACGCGATAAAGTTTTTAACAATAGAAAGCGTGATTCTTTAGGCAGGTCTAGGTATATAATTTATTATACTTTTATGTAAATTAGTAGAAATTCGGCGATATTTATGTGGAAGAGGTTTCGGCAACTGAGAGCTTTCCACGCGAACGCCGCGTAAACTAGCACATACGAGTATGCATATAGTTGAGTAATGTTCTAGCGAATTCAAGATCTATAAAAATGTTACAAAAAAGTCCGCGAGAGCATGTCTCTATCTCTTAAAATAACCACTTTTATGTTAATTTTTTTAATTAAAAACATTACTTTATTTTCAAAGCTATTTTCTGTAGTTCAATATTAATCCTTATCCAAATGAATATGTTAGGTAACTTAGCCATATAATGCAGATCAAAGTTGCTTTTTACACTATATCAATCAGATGGATAGTTTTTGAGATATTGTCGTTAGAAGTAATTAGCAGCGAAACATAATAATATGTTGTAGAACGACGTCTGCCGGGTCAGCTAGTTTATAATATAAGTATGGTCAGCGTCCTAGAGATATCTTTACACAGGTAAAATAAACGGATACGCCTTGGCTTAGTAGCTGCGCGCTAAAAATCCCATCCGTCACGATATCCCTTAAGGGCCTCGTCCACAAAAATATATGGGGAAGATTTAGAAATGTCGAGTTCCACAGACACTCGTCATCTATAATACTTATGACATCCGTATGGCGAGGTGGATGCCACGGCGCTGCCGATCGAAGGACGGGGTTCAATTCTCAGAGAGGCGGTTTTAATGATGACTTTTATCATGTTTTTGGTTTGGGTGCGTTATCTTTGTGTGTTACTTATTTATTGAAGCAATACATGCCATGTTTACGGCTCTTAGAATTTTAGGACAGCATTAAGATTTGTTTTTTTCCCAATTACTCCAACCATTAAAAACGAATATTCAAAGAATCTCGTACAGATATTTCTTCGAGTATATGAGTGAAGGTGTTGAGTACTTAGGAATTATGTTACTATGTCTCTATTAAAACCTCTAATACGAGTATCGCCTCGTGTCTCGCGTGGAGGCCGCGCTTTACGAATATGGCTTTTACGACACATGTCATACGTAATTGCTAGGAACGGTTTCGCCCCCCGGGGATTCTAACTTAGTGGTTGTTCCATAATAACCTCTACCGGCATGATGAATTTCCTCAATAATATCCCACTGTTTTATTGCTTTATTTACTACGATATGTAATAAGTAAGGAATCCTCTATGTCCTTTAATGTAGTGAGAATATTGTATGTATAATTGATAAAGTCATTTGTTTATAAGTAAGTGGTGGTTCTGTAGTGGTCAATTAATGGGTTAAAGCTAATATGTTTTTAATACTATGGCTATTCTCGACTTTATGAAACGAATTTATTTCGCTTATTAAATTCTGAATCAACATTCCTTTCTTATTAAATGTAATTAATTTTTAACTATGCTGGTATGCTACATTGCATAATAAATTCGTGTATTGTGTGCGAGAAACCTTAACATCGCAGCGTATATTTAATGTAACGTCCAAAAAAACTAAAACTTAATTTACCGAAATACCAATTAATTTTAGTCTATGACCGTAGCACCCACTTAAAACGTTGATATGGGCAGCAAACGAAATGCGATCGTGTGCCCCAATAATTAGGTCTCAAATTGCGTAAGAGTTTCATATAAAATCCAATTCCCTCATGAATGATCGCGGCGGAGTGGGGTCAAAAGTTGAAGTTGGTAAAAAATCGGCGGCAGCTGTTGGGCACATGGCCGGGAATCCATGATGGAAAAACGTTTAATAAAACTGTTCGCTCGCTCATTTCTTTCTTTGATATTTTTCGTAGGCAAGTGCGAATTAGGTGCCTAGTGTTTGTCTCCTGATTCATGTGATATTTCGTTACATTTAAAGATAAAGTCTTGTTCTAATTCGTCACACATGCGTTACCCTTGAGATCTGAGATTGTTGTCTCTAAAAAAGTGTAACCGGCTCCTTTCCCTTCGGAACACAATTACTGTAAAAGCAATTATTATGACGATAGAAATAGTAGGTACTAAGTTCTGCGTTAAATAATGTCGATAATCAATTATTAAAGTTTTATTACATAGGATGCTAATTTAGCCCAATTTGTTCTGACAAATTGATACAGTTTAAGTGCGGAAATGTTAAAAAACTTGGTAAACAAATCTCCAAGTATTTGGATATCTTGTTTCCTCTTTTTTGGGTTTTACCTCGAAAGTATGAACTAGATAAATTCAAAAGTTTACAGTGAACTTTACTTAACAAGATTCCCAAGTCTTGGGAGGGTTCTCGGGAAATATCGATAATTACCTACTTCTGTTCGAGTTGTATTTGCTTTGTCCCGAAATTTGTGTAGGTACTGTTGTCTTTCCAATATGGTTACGATGAACTTTGATGACTACAGAGTCCTTCAGTTTTCTTCTCGAAAATGAAGAATAAAATATACGTGTATACAGGGTGTCCGGTAATGAATGGATAACCTTGAAATTGGTCAAGGTAGAACTTATGAACGTTCAGAAAAAATAACAAGTGGGAGTGCAGGGCAGAGAGAGGATTTCTGAACATGGTTTGGAATTTCTCAATATCAGTTAATTTGAAATGAGCCTTGGTAAGAATGAGTCGTATTTTGAGCGTGGACCAGATCTTTAGGTAGTAATAAACATTCACATTCTCATATCCTTGCGCTTAAATGCCCTGTATCTCAAGTGACATGAACATCACAAATAGCACATTACTAGCACCCATGACTCGAATACGAACATTTATGTATCTGTCACATAAATATCTGCCTCTAACAGGCCTTGAATCCGGGAACTCGCTTTGTAGGTAAGATACGACCAACTTTTATTAGTTATCAATGACTCTTTAATGTAGCTTCACAGTCTATTTTGTAAAACTGAATGTTGTCGTTAAGTCCATATTAAATATTTACGGCGAAGCCATTATGCGCTCGTTTTGTAACTCATTAAAATGTACTTCTAGAAGATATTCTCTAAGTGATGATAGGAACAACATAAAAACTAATGCATAAAGTGTCAATTGTGCATTACTTAATGAGAATACGATAGTTTAGTTTTTAGTTTACCTTATTCTACTTCTGATGTTTTCCTCATTGCTGAGGGTCATGGTCCCTTAGTACTGGATCTTACGCCTAACAGTTTCATGTCATTTATCCTATGTCTTTGGCAGCATGTAGAGCGTGTGGGTGTGTTCAGGCTTTGAAATTGATCAGTCCTCCTAGTTGGACTGCGACCTTTTGGTCGTTTGCCGCCAACCTTGCCAGTAGACATAAATAGTTCTACCTATAGATTCTGGCGATGTATTCTTCTTTTCTGGCGATGAGAAACTCAAGTATTCTGCTTAGAAAGAGATCAGATAGTCGAGTTTTAACTTTTAGTTCACGTAGAATGACTATGTTGAAATTTAAAAATTGACAATTTGCTTGTAACAGTCATTTTCATACCGCATAATTCGCAAAACTCCGTGTCATTTGGCCAACAGTTCGCAACTGTCTATTTGCTTCTCTCAAATAACTTGAGCGTGGATCTTAATTACGGTCATCCGTCCTATTTGATTGGGCCCCGCATTGTTTGTTGCTACTAACAGGACAATTGCACTTGCACTTAGTCACGGCTGTCGTAAGGTTAATAGCCAGTGCTTCGGTCCGGTCGCTTCCCATGCGTATTGTCGTGTTATGGGTTAAGTATCGCTACACTCGTTAGGGTCAGTTGAAGAATTGTTAAGTTTGGCAATGTTTGCCCTGTCAGAAATTGTTCTTATTTTGCCAGTCGTGATTTTGTCGATTTTTTATGGAATTAAGGTAGTAAACGAGCATGCACCAATCTTGTACTGCCGCCATTGACGTGATCGATATACATAGAATAAGATTCAATTCGGGACTAAGATGGTTAGTTCAGTTAACAGACGTTTGTTAAGAATAGTTCTGATTCGAAACTCACAGTTGTGTTTCTATCCTTTAAGATTCAGTTAATTTTTTATAAATATACAAATCTGTCTTTTTATGGCATTAGTGAAGAATATGTTAGATATTATTTATTGTTTCATTTAAATAGATTAAAATGTTTTATTATAATATTGATTCAACACGTAAATGCGAATAGCGACAGAAATCAGCGACACGATGTCGCTCGGTTGAGCTTTAGCTAAGCTCCGTATTGATGGGGTTTCATCCTCGTTTAAGTGTGTTTAAGTTAGTTAAGCGTTAATTTGCTTATGGTAATTTGATCACCTTTGTGATTACGCGTAGGTAAGTGTGCCGTGCGTGTGAATAATTTATTTTATAAGCAGTCGCGTTTGGTTGTGTGTGTGTTGTTGGTTGTTGGTAGGCGGTTATAATCCAATATTTTCTTGTATAGAGTTAATTCAGACTTGAAAATTTTTTTGTGCCAATTTTTCATTCTTTAATAGTTTTATATCTTTGAACCTAGCTAATGTAACGAAACCAATCCCTGTTACATGAATTTATTCTTCGTAAAAATGAAGCTTTTAAACGCCTAGTTTTTCTTTTATTCATAAAACAACATCAGTTTTCTTTCTAATATGGCATCCTCGACGCTGGGAAATCTGGCAATCCTTGTGTGAGCATGTATATGACTGTGTAACGTACCTAAGTTATTTTTTAAATTATAACCAACTTTATTTTGTTACAGGTACGATCGGTAACTAAGTGGAAATGGATTTGTGGTATAGGTACCTAGTAACTGTATAAATAAGTAATTTGATAAGTACATAAATAACTGTTAACAAAAAAAACCGACTTCAAAATCGATATCTAAAGATTTTTCAATTAATAATTTTAAAAATCCCCGACACAAGGAATTACATTTAAAAAGTAAAAAATAATAAAAGAAACTCAATCTTGAAGTACGTAAAATTGTATATTAATAAATCTAAAACATAATACGTCGCGTTGGGGGAACTTCCCTTAAAATTTTGTAGTATTTGCAAACACCAGTTTACAAAAAGGCCTGCAAAAACTATTTAAGCTTCAACCTGCAAGTGCTTACCTAAATTGCTGACGAATGATATTCCGCCAGACGGATCGCACTCATGGTTTGGAGCAACCTCACGTACGAGCAAGGATGGAGGGGGAAATGGCGCGTCGAGACAACGCACTCGAGGGCGCTTAGCTTAGTTTGTGTCTACCTACCGCTTGTCGATATGTGAGATATGTCACTTTCTTATGACATGAGAAAGTGTCAATACAACCTATCTTTGAATATATACGCTCAGACGAGAGGCAATCTGTCAGCGATGTAAGAAAAATGCCCGAATATAAGGTTTTTGCGCACGCAAGTGGTTTTGTCGTTCGGCCGCATAACGTCATGTAGAGTGTAACAGTTAGTGACTATTTTTAAATGACTTAAAAAAAAAGACGTTCTCAAAGCTTAGTTTGTGACTACCTACCACGTGTCGATATGTCACTTCCTTATGACATGAGAGTCTCAATACAA
>DWJQ01000718.1:0-13031 GCA_018248915.1 Hesperia meskei straton
CTGTGCTGTTGCCATATAAAAGGAAACTTTAGCGCCCTCATGACAGGTTTTCTATTTTTCTGGTCAAGCAATACTAGTCTTACTAGATGGAGCTATTAAATATGTTTGCGCGTTTTAAAATTTTAATTCAGATATTTGATTATGTGCGTATTATCTACCACATACCACGTAATGGAGAATGTCCAGTGTTGTAGACTCCTTACGTTCCATTCCTGAACGATTCGTCTTTTAGTTCATTGCCTGTGAGCACAAAAAATTTCTTTTACATTTAGTTTTTCTTTTCTCCATTCATTGTTGGGTCTGAAAAGAGTATTCCTGTGTTACTAAAATATTAGGTACCGTTGCTCATAGGGTGAACTGCTAAGGTTTCGTCAGCGGTGTCGGGTTTCCGACTACAAGCTTATGAGCGACTTTATTTTTGGTGTAACGGAAGTACAATTCGGTCGTCATCTTGATTACACCGAGTTGGTTGTTGAATCGATGGTGGCTTCCGGGGCTTGGGGTTCAGCACATCGTTCTTAACCCCGGAAGACATTATGGGCAATGTGTAGGTGGTATGTGCCACAATTATTTACCTAAATATTTACAGTAAATATCATAAGTCCGTTGAAAAAAAAAATTAATAAGCTGAATTTATATTTCAGGTTTTAATAAATTTGGACCTTTATTTTACGGCACTGGAGTCGATTTTTATACATTAAAATAGCCAGCATACATAGTAGATTGACTTTCTTATCGGAGTACATAATTATTTAGATAAGTGCTGTCGAGTTAAGTTTGTTGTCTTATAATAATAATATTATCTTTCCTGATTAAACTTTGTTGAAATAAAAAATATAGAAGCCTGTAGATACATACGCATTGGAAACAGGGTTGTATGTACTAAATGATGGTTACGTAAAATTTGAATTTTGTTTTGTGAAATGTCCATGGCACCCACGACTCAGGGAATCCTACAGTCTAGTTATGAGTGTGTAGCGTTATTTATTATTTATTTTAGGTATGTACATTATTTCTTTACTCAAAATAGAAAATATAGTGAGAAACAATGTCGTAGGTACCAAAGAATTCGCGGCTTTATATCTATTGACATTTAATTAAGCCTTACACTGTAAACTGTAACGCCACTCTTTTGTAACGCGTTATTTTGTATTGCGATAATTCTGTGGCCGTGGTCTAGGGAACTCCATTAGAAAAATTGTACGGATTTCGGATACTGGGTATATTGTTTCTTCGAAATTATAAGATTTATATTAAAAAATCCATTATAAAATTTAGAAAAATTTAATTTTATATGTAAAGTGCAGTATCGATTCTTACAGCCATTACTATTACTACGTTTTATCCCAGAAACAATTACTAAAAGTTGGCATCCCTAGCCATGACAAAACCATAAATCTTGCGTCATCGGTTCACCGCGTCAAAGCTCAGGCCGTTGACCCGCAGCCATGGTTGTCAATCACCATTGATTCACCAATTTGAATGTCTTGTGTGTGCCTGTGCGTGCGAGTGGGATGCACCGACGTGTTGGAAGGAGATAAGTGTAGGTCCCATATGATTAGTTAGTTTCAATTATTCCACGGCTGGTGGGGTCATACAAATGCGAGAAGTTTTGATTTCATGTTTCTATGGAAGTAACGAAAGCTTAATCCATTAACCCATACGGTTTCATGAGTGTGTTGTAACGATTTGCTGGCATAGACGGAGATTTGCTGTGAAGTATCGATTTTATTGTTATAACTAGCTGTTCCTGCGACTTCGTTCGTGTAGGTAGGTAATTTTTCACCGTAAATCCCGATCTCGAGGGATTCCGGAATAAAAAGTAGCCTCTGCTGCCTTATAGTTTTCCGTTGAAAGTTCCATGAAAATTGAATTAGCCGTTTTAAAGATTAGCCTCTACCTTTGGTTTTGGTATTTGAATTTTTACTGGATCTGATTGCCAATTTCATAACAACTGTTTTTTCAGATCTATGGAATAAAAGTAAAGTTGCAATAATTTTATGATGTCTTCTTGGGTATTTTATTGGTTTCAATTTCAACATACCTCCAACCTCGTAACCTTGGAGTTTTATAGCCAAGCCGAACATCGTTATAAAAGAGTAACCTATAATTAGGTATGTTAGTAATAAAATGTACCTACCTCATACATTACTCAGTTGGTTAAAGAAAAAAAAACGCTTCACCCGAAAGCTTAAGTATATTTATGTGCCTATAATAATATCGTTATAATCTATCTTGAAACAAGTTAATTTTAAAGGCCTCATTAATGACTATTATACTCCGTTCGCATTCGATATGGAATTCATTTTAATGGCAGCTTTCCGCCCCTCTGAATAAGGTTCATTTTAGACTGACGGCAAGAATTTAAAAAGTCACAAGTAAATGCTTACAAGTTTAATTGAATTGTAAGCACACATACCTAATAGATTTACTTTTGTTTGTAGCAGGGAGTGGCAATAAATTCTTAAGTATTTCCGTACTTCGGAGTGTACGTAAAGTCATCTTTCTTCACCTTCTCATGATTATCAGGGAGGCGAGTCCTTTTCAACGACCCTCGGTAAGGTCATGGATGTTAGCGAATGTGAGACGGTTTGATTTGATAGTTTATTAACTTTAGTGGGCACGTTTAGGTCACTGCATTAGATGAAATAGAGATGAATTTCGTTTCGAAAATAAATTGAACTGGTAATAAAGTTAAAACTTTTAGCTTCAGATGGAGTGTCAGCAATATAAGAAAAAAATTCGTTATTTATCTACATTCGCGTTAAGTCGTTTAAACTTTATCAGCTAGTGACTTTTTTCGTACTCTATACCTGGAAAGCATAATCAAACGCCTTTTAATTAATAACACCCTTTAAAAAGGAGTAGTGAAAGATTACGTATGTTTGTGTGGTACTTGTAGTTCTGATGTAGTCGTTTGTCTGGGGAACCCTAAATTGACGCCGTCGATGACGGGGTACACGCGTAGCAATTACAGTAATTACGGGCTCGGTGTACGCGGCCAGGGCTGGCGAGTTGGCGCATCGCTGAGCAATTATAGGGTTGGCGGTCGACAGAACCTCGCCGTAAAAATTCGTTTAATTATTTTTCGTACTCACGGTGACTGTTTTCGGACTAATAGACTTGTAAATAAAGCAGGTGGCTAGTAGCTACACAGCAGTAGTACAAGGTATGTTTTGTTATCTGGCTTCAAGAAAGGAGGAAGTATTTAGACAATGCGTTTTTTTTAAATTGTGTAACCTCATTTTTTATTTGGTGAACTGTTTTTGGTACTGATTTTCTCCAGCTTTTTTTGCAGTTTGATAATTCTTTTTTAGCTTATTTTCAAAGCTAGTTGTTATCGTCTGTTCAAATTTTAATTTGAGCGACAACTGACTTGCAGTTTTTGAGGTATCTCTGCTTATCGATGTTGTAGTTTTTTTTTTGTAAAAAATAGTATAATCAGATATTTCGTGCATAGGTATATTATTAACCTCTTGAACTGTGTTGCAAAAAGTACATAAAGCTCCATAAAAGAACACACGATCCAAAAACGCGAAGCTTCTTCGAGAAGAATAAGATACTAATGTTTTATCATAAAAATATGCTTAAGTGATACAGAGCCGTGCGGTTCGGAACAATGAACACGCTAGATGTATCCCATAGGCATTGTACCGTTGGCGAGTGCATTGTTTGCGATTAACTTTATTGTGTCGTTCTGGGAATTCGCCTAACTAGACATCACGCCGTCGACTCATTCCTATTGTTTATATTTAATTAGACAGTGAAAGTATTGTATGCCGTCTCGCTTTGGTTGATTGTGAGTTGTGACGTTTAAAAGTTTGCTACTAAACTTCCGTCGTTTTACTTCGGGATATTTTTTTCACGTTCAGTATTTTTGTATGTACGTGTACCAACTGAAATACAACAAACGAAACAGTACGACCCTAACTTTAAATCAATAAAAACCACATTCAAATCGGTTTAGCTATTTCTGACAGTCAAGATTGCCTATGCTTTAGGTACCATTCAAGACTTACTGTTTGTATTATAGGCAAAGACTGCGTTCATAGAACGTCATATAACGTGTTCGTTTCATTCTTGCAGACAAGCCGACAGGCGGGCAGACAAGCAGACGCGATGGCGGACACGGACACAGAGACGCTGCCGAACGGCACCGGCCCGCTCTCCACCGAGGAGGAGGACGAAAGGCTCAAGCAGCGTCCGGCTGACATCGACGCGGTGAGTCCCACCCAGAGAGAGATATCGAGAGAGGGGGGAGAAAGAGAGAAGTAGAGATAGAGAGAGAAGTAGAGAGAGAGGGAAAGGGGGGAAATAGTGCCGAGTGTGAGCAGCAGGTATTTAAGAACAGGTATACTGCGTAAGTGTCAATGAAGGTGGAAATCTCAGTCTTATTTTTTACGTTGATATTAACAGAAAAATGGTCTTAAGAGGTGTATTTCTTGAACCAAAGTTCCTTAGCTTGACAGTCAAGTCGAGAATCGCCTTACTACTCCTTAACTGGACATAAAATGGTCTAAAATCACGTTTTATTACTTTCCAGGACGTCCGCGAGATGGAGCGGCGGAAGCGCGTAGAGGCGCTGATGTCGTCGAAATTGTTCCGCGAGGAGCTGGAGCGCGTGCTCGACCAGCAGATGCACGAGGGGAACGACGCGCCGCTGCTGCAGCGCATCCGCGAGATGGTCGGCGGCCGGCTGCACACGGGTAGCTTCCGGGTGAGTGGGCCGCACCATCCGGTCGTAAGGGACCATACATAAGTCACATATTTAGGGAAGGGAGGGGTCCATTATGAGCATAATTGTTACCAAATGATCGAACTAATTGTTCATTCTGTGTCGGTTCCAGGGCCCGAGCTGCGTGCTCCCGATCAACGACATCCGAGGTATCGAGGGCGTGGGCTACGAGAAGGGCGAGAAGATCCTCCGCTGCAAGCTGGCGGCCGTCTACCGCCTCGTCGACTTGTTCGGATGGACTCAGAGTGAGTGTTCGGATGTTACCTTTAGTTAGTTAGTATATTGGTTAGGGGCGATGTTTTAGGGTTAAGTGGCGCGTATATCGACAACTTACTAGCTAAGTAAGGTCTACTAGCTCATCTAATAGAAGTTGTAATTTAAATGATAATTTCTTGAGCGGTCGAGTTGCATCTTGAGGCAATTTAGTGTGGGGAGGTCGGGGCTTACTTATATGGCGACATCGCACACACGTACACGGTGAAGTCACCTAAGCCTGAATCGCGCTATCGAAGATTTCTACATCGCCCGCATATTATTATATACAACGCCTCGAGAACATTCACTTGGACCTCGACCGCCCCCAAGCATGTCGTCTCGCCTATCAGGAGATCTCCCATTGTCAAAGTTGTTTTTGATGACCCAATGATGTTTTCTATTCTAATCTGTCTAACGTTATCTATGTTTGTTCCCCAGCTGGCATCAGCGGTCAGATAACGGCGCGGCTGAACACGGCGGTGGAGCAGGTGCTGACGACGCCGCGCGGGCTGCTGCCGCACGAGGTGACCGCCTCGTCGCTGGTCAAGGTCGACATGCAGGGCGTCGTGCAGGACCCCGGCACCACCAACTTCCCGGTCAACTCCGACGGTATGTGAAGGGTTTTAGGCAGAAAATAAAATACGAAGGTTGGAATACAATAGCTTTTAATAGGCGAATGTAACAGGCAGTACATCACTCATAGAAAACCAGGAAGCAAGTAGAAAATAACATTGTGATATAGAGTTATACATAAACCGATTGTATGTGCTGTGTGGCTGTCTTGTACGGGTATAAACTACAGAGGCAGGTTATGGGATAGAAATGGAAATGATGTTGTACTTAAATCACTCGATGCATTGAGATACTTGGCCGATTCGGTGTACTTTCTCGCCAATTATATATTATACTAGTATCTTAATGACGCCATAAACAGTTGTAAGATTTGATTAACGCTACAAAAATTACTGCAAGCAGAGCCGCCGCTAATTGTATAGGTGCTCGCTTCCTTCTCCCCACATCGTTCAGTATCAACCTCATACAGGATTACTTATTCCGCCCTACTATGATCCATTTACCGCCTGACGCACGCCCGCTTACGTCGGCTCTGACCGTAACCCATTTAGAAATAATCAAAGCTAAAACTAACGTTAATGGTGTGTAACTCAGCTCCGAACCGGTTCAAATACGCAGATCACATGGGCTTGAGCTGGTTAGCTGCGGCTCAAAGCCTAAATCAGCAGCTCATGACTCAACTTATACTGAGATAGAGGCATAGAACTGAAATATTAAACATCTCAAGTGGCTAAATGTAAACAAAAAACCTGAATGATACAAGTTTAGGCACAGCTCAAATTCACAGAATACATCCGCTAGATCGCTTCGAGTAGTTCGAGTTATTTGATTCACAGACGCGGTAGGTTATTTGACTCATGGCGGCTCATTCGAGCCGTAGCCGCGTTCGAGTTATTCGGCCGACTAGCCGTTTGTAGATCATACTATGAAGTTGAAGTAGGCAACTTGAGCTGATCTGCGAGCCGGTTCGCAGGTATGACTCACATACGCGAACCGCGATCTGAACCGCAGCTCAAGCGTTTTGGTTGAGTTACCCATGTTTAAGTACGGTACAGGTACCTACCTAGTCAGCGCAAACAATAGGTACATTATTTATTTTAATAAATCACTAGATAAACTAGATAATATGTGGCTCATGCCTCGAACGAGGAACGAGTTTTATGCTCATAACTCAGAATTAAAGCAATTGATTTCATTAATTTAACAAACGTGCGTCGTCTGTACGTACTCTGAGCTATCTATACCTAAAACATAGTTTTGCCGTGCTTTGTGTACATTTTGTAATAAGTAGGTAGGTACTCATAGCTTCAAGTAACAGTCATGAGTTCATGACTCACAGACAGTCATGCCCTGGCCTTCCTTTCATTCAGAAATTCCCAACGATAACTTATGACGTCACTCGGCATTGCGCTGCAGGGATAGCCAGTTCCAGTTTGCATTTTTGCACTTGTCTGTAGAGTGCACGGAACGGACGCAGCAGCACACACTTCTCCCCGCGCCGCGGTACGAGGCTCATCGGGGCTCGGATCGGCGCTCGTTCCTCACTTCACATCAGTTAATCAGTTGTTCTTGTTCAAGTTGTTTGACTTGTTTGATTGATCAGTGGATCAGTTGTTCTAGTCACTTCACTTCAGTTCAGTGCGCAAGAGTTTTTACGAGTATTTAGTGCCTTGTGATTGTGATAAAGTGAAAGTTGTGAAATTGTAGAACTATGGGTAGATTGTTGTGTATTTTATTTTGCGCACTACTTACTTTATCGTTAACGGACCCGATAACAGCGAAGAGAAATTACGGTGGTGGAAGACATTCATATCCGAAATCGGGTGGCCTTTCTGGCGGAGGCAGTCACGCGTATCCGACCTCGGGCGGATTGTCCGGCGGAGGTCACGGATACCCTTCATCAGGAGGGAGCCACGGATACCCTTCATCAGGAGGTAGTCACGGATATCCTGCTTCTGGGGGCCTGTCTGGTAATAGCCATGGTTATCCTGGCTCCGGAAGCAATCATGGGTATCCGTCATCGGGCAGCAATTACCCTTCGAACACTCACCACTCCTCAAGCCACGGCTATCCGGCTGGCAAGGGACTGTCAGGAAACACCAATACTGGAGGACATACGACCAATATCCACCATCATTATAACTACAATCCACCACAACAGATAAGGTACACCCCGGTACATGGCGGACCTCCAGTGAGCTATCCGGTCTACCACGGAACCCCTCCGACTTATGTGTACAAATATAAGGATTCTGGAAGCAAATATGGTACGTTGTTAGCTGGACTGGCTCTTCTCAACCTCGGGACGGTCGCCGCGGGCGCATACGCTCTCAGTCATAGCCACTCGAATTACAAGCCTCAGCCGGGCGAAGTGTGCAAGTTTGGAGTCAAGAAGGACAATGGGGATTATGAGGAAACTAGAATCGATTGCCAGTTGATTACGAGTTTCATCTTCCAAGAACAAGAGAAAACTCAACATACCCCAACGAATACAACCACCATAACAACAACGGTCACAAATGTCACAATGGTGAACACAACCAATCAGGGTGCTGATCTGGCTACTACTGTCAAGCCAAATCCGGTGTATGAGATGTTGCCTAACGGCACATTAGTGCCCCTGCCTAATGTAAATGTTGTTAATCCACCAGTAAATGCCACAAATGCAGTAAATGAGACATCAGAAGGTAACGGGATGACTTCATTGGTGACAGTGACTACTACAAATACCACAACAGTAACTAACGCTCTTGACGTTAAGGGCAAGCCGATTGATGTTACTCCTGGTATGCAGTGCTATGTTATACGACATGCTCCATCGTCAAACATGAAGAGAAGTGTGCCTTGTGGATTATTGCAAACTTACGCTGAAAAATCCTTGAAGAAGAATTCTGCTTCTCGTAATATACCAGCATTTGCAATATTATCTGTTGTCTTTGCAGTGTTTATTGTAAATTAGATTATTTAAAAGGTAGTTTTATTTTTTGGAAGAAAAAAGTGCCTTTTACGGTGTCAGTATTGCGCTTAAAAAAGAAAAAAAAAGTAAAACAACATCTCCATGTAAAATTAATATTATTGTTTTGTTATGTAATAATGTCAATAATGTAACCAATATAACAGAGAAACAATAGTAATAAGTATAATATTTTTATCAGTGAAGACAGGAAAATTTTTCTTTATAGATATGTGATATTATTTATGTTCATATATTTTCATCCATGTTTCGAAGTGTTTGTGATAGGACAAGCTACATTTGAGTTGTCTATTATTTATTAATTGATAGAGTTTATTTTCTTGTCTCGAAATTCATAAAAATAATCACAAAACAAATAGTAAAGTTTTAGTTGTTTCTGAAACTTTTAGTGAGGTATGACAGAATAATTAAGAAATTAAAATTGTAACTATTAACATTAGTATAAGATCCATTTACATTTACATATATTATATTATATAAAGGTACAAAGTTTTGATAATATCCAGTTTATTCTTTTTGGAGGAACTTAATTGATACAAGTTATATTCATGTTTACTTAAATCTTGCAAGAGTTTACATAATTGATTCTAGGTAACATGTATTTCAATAATGCATGTGACATTTATCGTCCAAGTGTTAATGTAATTCAAGTTATCAAAAAAATGTATGTACATGAAATTAAATCTTCCAAGTATTTCCTTAATTATTGAAGTTAAGATAGATTTAATGTCAATGAATCACATTAATATTAATTGTGCAATTACAAACTTAATCCGAGTTAAAATTTAATGTCAATGAAATACCACCTTATCAATTCTAAGTACCATGAATAAAGCACATGAAAAATTTAATCTTCCAAGTGTGTACTTACTTTTTTGCACATCACATTATTGTTGTGCTATTAAGATCTGATTTAATCTATACCTCACTGTGTGCACCATTATACTTAAGTCTGATGTGTGTATGTGATATATTTTGTATGAATAAAATAATTGTTTATTAAAGTTTGTTAAACAGTGTTTCTAACTTTTCATTGCAAATATTTTCAGATATCAAATAGGTACATGCCACACCAATGTGTATCTATTGTTATGTGTAATTATGTTATACAATTATTTACAAGGTCCATTTAAAAATGTAAAACAAATAAATGTTAGTGTTATTAATGACTCATTTTATGAAATTATATGTACACCAGACTGTTATATCATTTAAATATCACAAACATAAAGTATTTACATAAAGGGCTAGTTAGGAAAACATAAGTCATTGTTATATGTACTTTATTGGTACCCCATGAGATAATAAGATTTTTTATAAGATTTTGAATGTAGATACATAATATAACCCTTCATAAATAGTTAAAAACACATAACTGATTGCAATTTTAGCCTGAGATTTGTTAGGAAGGTACATACCATACCTACTTGTGAATAGGTATGACATAAATAAAAAATATTTTGCTAAGTACGTACATAAATTAATAACAATGGTTTCTACTACCTATTTGTTTATTTACATAATCTTTGGTTGACTTACATGGAGTTACATAATACTACACATTGCAATTAACTTCACAGATTACAATCTGTATTTATAAAATAATAAAATAAAACTGAAGAGTTTGTTTGTTTGTTTGAACGTACTCATCTCAGGAACTACTGGTTAGAATTGAAAAATTATTTTTGTGTTGAATCGTCTACTTACCTAATACTTAACTAATAGATATATGTTGCAGGCTTGCAGGGCGACATCTGCCGGGTCAGCTAGTTTTAAATAACTGATAAAGAATAGCTTTAACTTTTTCGGTCGTATTCGGGCGCCTAGAATATTGACCCCAATCAGTCATAATTCTAATGAACAAACAATTAAGGTTCAGTAGCCATGGCTATCATCTTTACACTCTATTTCGTCTATTTTTTTCAAACACTTGACATAATGTAAATTAATGTAGCAGACCGCTTTCTGCTTTCGAAATTACCGCAACGTTGGTGTTTCCGCATCGGTTTCCTGTTCCAGTTTGTCATCATTGTCATTGAATAAAATTATTTACCTACAGCATTAGGTATACCTGCATGATATTTCTTTTATTTTTCCATCAATACAGTTAACACTTTAGAATAATGACAGTAGTCATAAAACTTACAAGCGCTCGGTCTGAAATGAAGTAGGTGCCTACTGTTTTTTTTTATAAACCGATTCACCATATTTAAACCGCATTTAATACAAGATACTAAAAAATACTGAAAGCTAAACTGTGAAAAGGTATGATTTTTCTTTATTCCTTTGGTTTTCGGAAGTTTTGTGACAACAGCAAAATCGTCAAATTTTTTTTTCGCGAGACTATATAATACGCGAATACTACGGAGCGGAACGGTGTTGGGAGCCATGGCTCCAATGAAGGTGGTACAAAATGGCCGCGCTGACTTGGTTTCTATAAAGTACTATAATTATTCAAAGGTTAACACCTATATTCAATTGCAAGTGGTTTGACGTTAGCGTTTCGTCATTACTTTCATTTGCAAAAACCATGCGTCACGTTCTACGTAATCACACGTCATCGTCGTCATCCTACGTCATGCTCCTCTTTTTTACTTGAAATATAATGAGTCATAATGTTTGCCATAGTTGTAATTCAGAGGGAAGCTTACCTATCGTAGTACACGAAAAATAAACGGAAATAGTAAACAAAAAAAAATTGCTGAAACAATCCCGAAGTAGGATTTCCTGTGCAGCGGCTGGCTTGGACTACGCAGAAAACACATCACGAACACTCAGTAAAAAAAACAACAAACATTTATCTACTTATCACTTAATATCTGCCCCACAGACTGTTCTGTGATCTGCCCCATAAGAGCTCTAATCAATTGAACCCAGGACTTCTTCACAGGCACCAGCAAAATGCAAATCATTTAAGTAGAGTCCAATGGTACGAAAAAGAGGAGTGCTAGCTACTTAGGTGGTTTAATTCTCGGACAGAATGTCTTTAAATTACCCAACAATTCCGAGTTTTTGTTGCGATATTTGAACGAAGCTGTGAGGAAACATGGTTAGCGGCCAGTTTTTCTACTTACTTATAGTATGTAAATGTAGTGAATATACTTAATATAAAATATACGGTACAATACCTACTTATCTGCATTATACAATTTATACAAATTCTTATCAATTTTATAATAATCGTTAATTATTAAGTACCAGTGTTCAAATCCTACGCACCTCATAAAAATGTGCCTTTGATGTCGGTAAAGGAAAATATCCTAAGGAAATCTGTCACTTAAGAGGAGACACAGATGTTCTCAAAGTTGTGTGAATTCCGACAATCCGCGATTGTCTAGCGTGGTGGACGATGGCCTCTCACATTTTGAGAGGAGACCAGTGCCTGCCTGCCAATATCAGTTTTTTGATGATGAAACGTTGTGTAAAACTTGTCTATAGGTACTTGAATCGCTATGAATTATTAATTGCCACTCCAGGCTAAAAATAAATTTATCACCGTCACTCACAGTTCAATTTAGCTTGTAAGCAATTTTCTTACGGCACTAGATTCTCGTCGTCAATCTGCAATGTACCGTAATAACTGGATAGAAAGCTGGCATTTGTGTGGTATGCAAATACGAATTTTTCCACATTGATCGCGACGTAAAGTTGAGTGATTGAGCATATTATGGAATTACCACGCTCCGCCAAAACCAAACTTATTACTTGTGCTCACAATTCAATTTAGCTTGTCAGAAAAAACACTAAGGGCATTTTTAGATAACACTGTCAATCTTAAATTCCAGATCGAATCCAAACGGAGTAAGATTGGTTTCTTTTAAGGACTTTCTTCTGGATTACAGTGATAATCTCTGTATGCTGGGTGGCTGGAGCCGGCGTGGGCTTCCTGCCGTTGTTCGGGTGGCACAAGGGCGAGGACTCCGCCCCCGGCTGCTACTTCGTCGAGGTGATGGACTACAATTACCTGCTGTTCCTCTACTTCGCCACCATCGTCACTCCCAGCGTCCTCCTCGCCGCATTTTACACTCATATTTATCGTGTTGTCATCAAACAGGTTGGTATACATTTCATTATTTTAATTACTAAGTACTAGGTACTACTTTTATTTTGTTTCTTAAAACATTAATTATTCCGGGCGGTCAGTGCTACCGCCCGTTATTTAAATAAAATAAAGAAAAACAAGCTTTAGGTCCCTACGTCCCTAGTAACACATTATTATTACATTATAGGTTCATTCTTCATTGGACAAAATAGTTGGACCACGTGGAATCACCCAAACATTTTTGATAGTCTAAATTAAAAAAAATAGCGATCCACTCAAGTATAATACTTTTATTATCATTGTTACCTATTAAATATTTTTGAAGTGAAAACTTCTTTAGGCGCGTTGAGCGTTTTGGTAGAGGGTAAAATCCTTGGTACGCGTCACCGACACCGACATGCTAAGGGCGCATTCATGTAGAACGCTGGTTAGAGTTTTATTTTAAATATATT
>DWJQ01000719.1:0-13029 GCA_018248915.1 Hesperia meskei straton
GAATCGAGTTCTTGTCAATTACAGTTTTACCAAGAAATGGTGTAATTCCTTCAGTTTATTTTCTACAGCAGTGAAAAAATATCGGTTTGTGTGGTGTGAAAATTATCTGCTATTCTAATATAAAAAAAACTTAAGATTCACTTCAGTTTCATAATATTTTACTTAGTGTACCTAATACGTACCTTCTAGGATTATTTTAACCAAATTTAAGGGACAGTTTGCTTACTTAGAAAACTTTTTACTTACATAAACAGCATTCTTTTATATTTACACTATTAAATTTTTCGAAAACTTTGGTACTATGAATTTATTTCATAGTGTGATTGTTGGAAAAGTTGGGAAGTGTAAAATTTGGTAATGTAACTTTTCAAAAACTTTGCTACCATACTGAAAGAAAAATGTGATCCAGCATGGTGGTGTAAACCCAAGTGTTCATCAGATACTACAACAGCTTCAGATATATTCAGGTAAGTGTTATAATGAGGTAAAAAAATTGTCCGAAAATGTACGGCTTTATTGATCTTCTTCACAACCCCCAACCCCAACTGTTCCATTTCTGGATCGGTTCTCGTATTGTCATTATTATTCCGATTCTGATTCTCCGAATTATAAATCAATCCGGGAACAAGAAATTGTTTAAGGAAGTTTAATGATGAGTTTTACGATCGTTGTTCGCTACAAATGTAGATTTTAAGGAATCGCAGAGGATTGTGTTGAATAAAAAAACAATATCGGAGTGCTAGATGCTAGAAGCGTTTAAGCTAAGGGTTACCTACTTACATTAAAAAACGGGGGATATCGGATCGATATTTTTTAAAGATACTTTTAAACACATTTTTCCTCATGCTATAAAAAGTTATTAAGGTAAACTTATTATGTATATGTAACTAATTTTATTTTTATTAAGTGACCCATGGTAAATAAGCAGCAGCATACAGCATTAGGTAAGTGCTACTAACCAGTCATTCGGTAGGTATTAAACCTAGGTAAAAAATCTTTTGTGTTTTTCAAATATGGTTGTTAGTGCTTTTAAAAATTCGCCCATTGGTACAGTTAATACAATTAATTTTAATACAGTTAATTTTTTTTTAGTTTCTTACCAGTTGGCACATTTAATATTGACAGCAAAAAATAATTTTGTTTGTAAGTAGGTATTATTTTATAACATTTTCTGTGCACGTTTGAGAACCTAGAAATATCAACAAAAGACGGAATTGACGTGTTATCCGCTCTGTCAAAAGCCGCACTCAAACAAAGGTAAGCAAACTAAGCAATGAAGGTATCTACATTGCATAAAGAACTTAAGTACTTTGATGCTAATTTAGTATCCTTGGAACTATTTTTGTGCTTACGCTAAAGTTGTGATGATTCAAGTGTACAGAGTTACAGACTGACCCCACGCTAGTGAATCGACCGGGCAATTTAACGCGCGCCGCGTGTGTCTGAACTGCCTTGAATCGCTACCATTACGACTATTGTCCCTACCCGGCATAAATATAATCCCGCCGCGAGCAAAAATATTGACGGCAATACACACGTTACAATATACATTGCTCGCTAGCTGGGGTTACAAAAGTTGCGAACTCCACCAAGCTATGTTTCGCCAGTAATGAATATTGTGAAAGCCAATGCAGCCGCTGTGTAGAGGAATTTAGATGCACGTCGAAAGCCGTACTCGCCGAGGCGTGCGAAGCGGAGAGGGGAGCGGGGCGACGAGCGAGGAGGACGGCGGGGAGTAAGCGGGGCGCGAGAACTCAGTCCGCGGCCGCGCGTTGCTCATACCGCCCGTCGCTTCCGCTAGCGCGTCCGCTCCGCTATGAAGGTCAAAACGAAAAGCGCCCGCTCCAAAAACATGGAGAAACTTATCGCAGCTGTCCAGGCGCGGGAATGTCTGTGGGATAAGAGCTACAGAGGCCACAGGAATAGGTTCAAGCTGGAGAGGTACTGGAACGAAGTGGCCGCTGAAGTGGGAACTACAAGTGAGTAGGGTGAACGCCCGCGGCGTCCATCTTGTTTTACAAGCGGAGTGGCGTACTCGCTTATTGCGCAGCGATACGCGCACAGCGCATTTCTTATACGAGTATTATTATGTATTTGTAGTTGTTATTTATTTTCGTGTTGTTGCTAAGACATGCACTTGAATATTGTAGTCGACGTTGGAATAAACGTATGCTGCCTTTTTAATAACATTAAGATTAATAGATGTAATTTTGATTAAGTATTGACAGTTATTAGATTTTTTATTTGAATCGATGTTGGGCCATTAAAAATGAATGTAGGCGGCCTTCATTACAAGAATGGATTGAAGTCATGAGTAGAGAGCGAATGAAATCGATTAAGAGGCGCGTAATTTATGGACTTTGGGTTGAATAAATTACATTAGTTGATATCTAATAATATTTATTAAGCTATAAACTTATCGCCTTAAAACTTTTGATCGGTATTAAATCTGAGTTATGTAGGCAATTACATTACCTATGTATATATGTATGTATTTTAATTTAGCATTCCCTTTAAAGGGATTTACTTAGGAACTGAGAAAAATATCAATTTTACATTTAAAAGTAGAAATGTATATTTAAAAGTAGATGTACCTATTGATAACATATTGCAATATTTCATCGGTTTAAAAAATAAAATCATTGTATTGTTACTTACTGCCAATTCTGCCTCTTCATTCATAACGCAATTTACCAGATAGGTACTATCTATTGTGGAAAGTTGTGGTACAAAATTATTAGAAAGTATCATAAATGTTTTAGTTGGTAAATCTATTGAAGTAGAACCTAATTCATAGAATTCCTTCGAATAAGTACTTCATAACTGTTTTAGCCTTATCTTATCTTAAACTTATGGCATTGGTTAGAATATTGATTTGAGAATCGAACCTAGGATCGTACAAACGACGCGGCCCAACGCGTGCAGGGGTCTGGTATGGTTACCAATTTAGCTTGAGATATTCAAGGGCATTCTGAGTCCCCATCCGTTTAGCTTTTTGTATGTAAACGGGTACTCACGTTTTTGAATTATACGGTGACGGCGAGAATTTTCAATATCGTGAGTATCCAAACATAAACACATTAACCCAAACGTAAACATTTATATGTTTACTTAAAGCTTAAAATAATGTGTTTAGCTTTCAATATTATAATGAGTATAATTTCGAAATCTAGAATTTTCATTTTTAGTTACTGTTGTATGCTTATTAGGTGGACTTTACCAAACAATATTCAACACTGAATATCAAATTATTTATTCAACTTTCACATCACAATGCTATCTTTTTTCAGGTTTGAACTGCAGAAAGAGATGGAAGAATTTAAAAGACCAATGTCGGAAAGAGATGAAGAAGAACACCGAATCAGAGTGGCCTCACTTCAAGAAACTAACATTTATTCATCACCAGTTCTTAACAGAAGATGACGAAGGCGATGAAGACACGACTGATGAAGTGTTTAATTCATTAGACGAGTCTATTAAAACACCCAAGTTAGGTTACACGATGAGGAAAAAATTGTTAATGAACAAAAGACGTACAATTGATGTTGATATGAATAAGTTGATAGATTTGGTCCAAGCGAGAGATATCATTTGGAATCGGCAGCTCAAAGGACATCACAATTGGTATAAACTGGATGAAAGTTGGAAAGAGATCGCTCAGGAATTGGATGTGACACGTATGTATTAATTCTTTACATTGTTTCTTACTTAGAGTTTTCGTTTATTGGCTATTTTTTCTTATGTATATGTTTATTGACCTGTATCATCATAAAACATTTTATCATCGGCTGAAGGTAGTAGTTTGCCAGTCGGGCTATAGATATACCACAACATCTAGCGTATCTTTGGAATTAAACTGGATGATTCAAAATCCAAGTTTTCCGAGTCAATCTAATTTCAAGGTCCCTTTTAATGTTTGTTTTGATTTTTATGATTCTTTTTATATTCGAAGGGTGGTACTTATCATGTGGTGCCATTATATTTTGAGCGAAATCTGATGATATTTCGGTTACTTTGATGATTTAGGACATTTAGAAGTCGGTTTTTTATAAATTTTTGAAACAAATATTTTATTTGCACTCATTTTTCTAATAAATATTTTTCAGGAGATGAAGCCAGATTAAAATGGAAGTATCTACGAGACCAAGCACGCAAGGAAGTCCGCAAACAAGGATCCGAATGGGAGTATCTTCCAAAGCTGGCGTTTCTGACGAACCAGTTCAACGATTATGAAGGCAATGAAACTATAGAAGACCACTACTCCCAAGATTATGATCCACCAGACAATACCTCATTCAAAGAACAAAGCACGAGCTACTACATCGTACCAAATAATGACGTCGAGGTCAAAGAAGATGAATTCGATGAGTTTGATACAAAACCTATCATAATGGAGACTGATTTTTACGACGATGATGACGAACCACAAAAAAGTACAGAACCGAGTACAGAAACGATCCCTGAACCAACCAAAGATGAGGATATTGGGTTCTTCAACAGTTTATTGCCACATGTAAGAAAATTGGGACCTGCTAAGAAGCTGATGTTAAGAATGAAGATACAAGAGCTGGTGTACAATACGGTGTACAATGAATCCTGACACGAGGAGATGCTGAAAGATGATGTTCCGGTTCTTCCTCCTCTCATAAATGAGTGAATCTCAAGAGATTGTGATTTTAGTGATCAATCATGGCAAAGAAGACATTTGATTTTGCATCTTATTTCCGTGTAGATGAATATGAAACAGAATTTGTTTTATAAAGAAAGTTGAATGGTATTAAAATATTAAGGCACGTGTACATTTTATTACTTACAGAAGTAGTATGTTGTTAAAATGAGAGTGATATGACACTTGTCTCATTTGAAATAGACATGTTAGAGAAGTGGAGAGTTTAATAAATATAACTAGTTTGCTAGATATTTATATTAAGGAGTCATTTAGCAATAAGTATATATAAAAATGTAACTGATCGCGTCTGTATATAAGATATAAAAAAACTTAATGAAGGCCTTTAGTAGGTAATACCGTAACGTAACCCAAAATAGTCAGTGATAAAATTTTCGATAGTTTGTCGGTGTCTTTGTTCTTGCCTATCACAGAAACGACTACACCAATTTGGGTACAGTTTTTACTTATGTTCTGTTATAAGCTTAATTGAAAATATAGTATGTTTTATTTCAATCAGTTCGTAAATAAAATGTTAAGTATGTCATTTCAAAGAAACACAATTACAGTAACTTTTTTTGTTAAACCGATTTCTATTACGTATTATATTTATTTTAACCCAACTTGAAACAAAACAGTAATATTTGAGTCTATGTTTAGTACAAACATCGTATATTTTGTTAGCAATTTGTAGAAAACATCGTTTTGTTCTTACCCTATTGTAAAATAAATATTAAGTATGTGCATTAAAAAATAATTATTTTTAATATTAAACGCTGTGATGTGATTGTATTATTGTATGATCAATGAACAATAAATTGATAAAATTACATGATCCAATGTTTTTCAAAATCTAGGGTATTTTCTATGACATAAATGCAAATAATTATTTAATGAAAAAATATTATGATATTAGATGATCATCATAATCGTCATTAAAGAGGTAATGAGCTATAGGCATAAATTACCTGATTTGTTCTACCTAGTTCCATGTTACAATTAAAGACAGCCATTTAAAGTTTTTGTGTATTTTGTTGAGTAGGTACCTTTAAGTTACTGTAAAACTCCAACCATGGTAAATTCTAAGATTTACCGCATAATCCTAAGATTCACCAACATGAGTAGATATGTACGAAATAACATTTTTTTCGGGATTTTACCACCACTCATTTGGTAAAACTTAAGATTTACGTTTAAGCATGGTAAATGTTGGTTTTAAAATTAAACAACGAATAGGTACTTTGTTATTTCGTATATTTACCATTACCAACTCATGTTAGTGAATCTTAGAATTAACCGGTAAATCTCAGGGATTCATCGTTGATCAGGCTTTTACAGTAAAATAATATAATGTACCTATTGGCAATAAAGAAATAAATGAAAATGTGTGGTTTTATAGGTTTGCAAATGGTGATATTCGATTGTACAAAGAATTCTGCATAATTATACTCCATTTCATATAGGATGGGTACGGTGACATTTGATTTATGTTCCAATACTAGGTTAATTCAAAACTACTCGTCAGATGTCGCTCAAATTTATACGGGACCATACCAAGAGCACCAACTGTCAAGAAAATAAAGAATCATCAAAATCGGTTTACCCAACACGAAGTTATGGGGTCACAAACTTACGAACAAAGATAACAAAAGAAAAAAAAGATCGGTGAACTATTTTTTTTTAACTTTTCTATTTGTGCATTTTGAAATACAGTCCAACAATTTTTATGAAAATTCATTCATAGTCCCTGGATTCCGAGGTTAAAAGCTTACGGCACTCCACTATAAAATCACCTACAAAAATAAGTTTTCGTATTTCTGGTTAACTCGTTCAATTAACAAACGTGGTGTACGTAAACTAATTCGTGACCAGTTTATTTGGGGTACCAGTTTATAAACAATAACGTAGTGTGTACGGCTCAAGTCAAAACAGACGTTAATGATGTAATGTGCTAAAAACGACTGTATTCAGGTCATCTAGTTATCGCTTTGTTTCCGCGTTCGAGTATTTTGTTATAGAAAATTTGTTTGAAACATTACTCTTGTTTATTTCAACGGGGTAAATTCTTAAGTCTCATGCGGGCCTTTACTCGACTGATCGAGTATCACTACATAGTATAAAACAAAGTCGCCCTCCGCCTCTGTCTGTGCCTTTCTAAGTCTTCTTCTTCTAAACCACGCAACAGATTTTGATGCGGTTTTCACCAATAGGTAGATCCTCAACGAAGGTTTGTATACAGTTATCCTTAAATGCTTGCACTTCACCCATACTTAATCCCAAGCCATCTAGGCTTGCATGTTGTACATTCTTCTGAATAATAGACGAGGCAACAGCAATTACGTCTGTTATGTATCCACAATTACCCTAATGGGCACAGATTGCTTATATTATACTAGCTGACCCGCCAAACGTTGCTTTGCCAAAAAATGTTAAGGGTGAACAACAAGCCGTTTCGGAGGAGTAAGATAACTAACATTGTGACACGAGAATTTTATATATAAGATTCACCTCTTTGCTCCGAATGCCATTACAAGATTTACTAGTCATTTTAACCAATCTCAAATAAAGAGGGAGGTTTTCAATTCGTCTTCATTTTTATATTTTATCTTATAACTTTGTACCGGGAATATGTTGATTTTGATATTTTTTTTATTCGTACGAATGCGACAAGCTTTTTGTCTGGATTGTGTTTTAATTTCCGTAATTAGATATCGTCCATCGCATCCATAATTACAGACGTGTACCTATACATATAATTAAAGATTACAGGTTATAATAGGTATACATCCAGACTGGCTTTCAAGTGTTTCATCGGAATTGATCAAAATTCATCGATTGTATGAAAGTAACGCGTTTGTTGGGTAGGTAAGTATGTAATAAATATCTTTTAGGAGAAATGGAAGAATATTAAGGATGTTTACAGTTCTGTACTAAACTAGGCTAAACTGCTAGTAGGTACTTAATTCTAAAAATCACATCAAGATCTGTATCTTAGTTTGTGCGTCGAAACAGACGGACAGAAATAGCGTCTTTGTTTAGCACTACCTACTTATTTATAGATGGTATTATCTGCAACCTAGATATTAGATATCTAAGGCAATTGGCAATGTTACCTTATGCGAGGAATTATCATTACCTACTAGGTACTGTAACTGTATGTAGGAAAAACGCTTTTTGGGAGTTTGTTGTCGCTTCTTCCAAAACCACATACGGTAAAGATTTGTTAAAACAATACATAGTACAACTTTCGAAAAGTATTTAAAAAAATAAATTCGAATAAATTTCATTTCATTCATTCATGTCTTAAAAAGGATTGTTTGAAAATTAAGATTACAAAAGCAATAAATGTATAATACTTATATTGGTTCTTTATGGTTATTATTACATATTTGGTTTATACAGCAGGTTTCATTCGACTATACTAACTCATGTTATAACGTAAATCTTGCCTCGAATTTCATTGCTTACTCTCGATAAGAGGAGTTCAGCTGATAATATAAATCCTTTAACTGTATAAATAATGCCGAGTGCTTGAGTGCATTTCTGCTGCAGTCATGTTTATTTTTACGCGTCTTAAATATAACTTATTTAAATACCTATATACATATCTTGTTTTTAAATATGTTAATTTATAAATGGTCCATCGCATGGGTGATCTTCCGCGTGGCCTAAAACCCTAGACCGGTCCTTGAACCACGAGACGTTCGATGAAATCATTACCTTACTTCTTATAAAGATGTGGCCGAAAAACTATAGTAAGTATAGGTAGCTGATAGTAGTTAGTTAATGTCGAGCTTCTCAAGTATGGAGACGTTTGTACGGAACTCGGTCCATGAAACTCTCAAGTATCCTTCTCCAATATCACATCTAGGTGTTCAATCTTTCTCTTTTCGATCTCACACAAGGTTCGTGCCTCCGCAGTATACACATCGGGAAAACGAGAGAACGAACAAACCGAGTCTTAGTGGTTTTGGTGATATTTCCGTTCTTCCATATTTTTTATGCTTATCCATTACGTTCCTGGTTATAGCCACAAGTCATTTTATTTCCTTCATTTAAAGAACACAGTGCTGGTTTTGAGTACTTAGTTCATATTTTCATACGTTTATTTTTACTAAGATGCTTCAGTTATTTAATAACAGAATTTCAAGAAGAAACGTACAAAGAAAACCCAATACGATCGTACGTAAACTCGTAAACTAGAAGACCTTGCGTCTCGCCATAACGAATGTTTAGTAAACAATGTCTTAGAAAATTACGATAATATGATATTAAAACACCCTGTGTGAAGCTACTTGCTATATTTTTAGTCTACGATCTACGATAGGATTTCTACGCTTAGTATAATTCTACGATCTTTAGTGGTTATGCTAGAACTGCTAGAAGAGGCAACAAACTGATAAGGATTTTTTTCAATCATCTGTGAAGGCTATATTATTAATCTCACAATACATCTAAACACTTTAGTACCTCTTCGGAAAATGTTTTTAGTAACCACTCTAGAAAATTAATAACACGATTTTCTTTAAAATAAACAAAAGTCTAAAAATTTACCCTAAACTATTATAGACATTTTTGCTTGAAATCAGAGTAGGTATCTGTAAATACATACGTACCTACCCACTTGATAGTTCTTCTCAAACATCTTGTATGCACAGAAATCGGTCGGTTAAGAGTTTAAATATTATATTTTACATAATGTTTCACAGAGGAAATAAAAGAGGTTTATGACCTCGCGATTAAATTATTTTTGGTTTTGGCCAATTATAATATAAAAATGAGTCGGATACGAACCTGATAGCGTCGGTCGCATTTGGCAGAATTCCGAGTTTTGAGCCGAGTCATAAAATTATTGCTACATCGAGGCTATAATACCCCCATTCATACTTCTCTCATCTTACTTTCATTGGTACCTTGCTGTTAATTAGTTACACTTTAAAATGTAGACGGTGTAGAGTAAAGAACTATAACCCGAGTAAAGTATAACGACCATCGAAAATCACCAGCTCTGCAACCAGCTCCGCTAGGTTAGTGCTTGCCTGTATCGCTTAAGTAACATTGTAATTTTTTATTATAAAAGATGTGCGAGGAGCTTTTTTTTTCGCCGTTTTTTCTCCTTCGTTATTAAGCACCTTTGCAAAACGGCGATAGAATAAAAAATTGACGTTCATAAGAGAATTTTTAAATTCCTAAGCGAAATAAACAATTTGAGTTTGAGTTTGACCATGAAAAGGAACACGAACTTCGCGCGAATGAAACTAACTAAAACCAGATAGAATAGAATGTTACCTATGTTTCGCATTGCGTGCTGGTTGCTGCCCGTTGAATTTTCTTGTGCCACATAGAGTCGTCCGTTCTCGTGCTATCTCACGTTGGCTACGCTCATGAGATATCTATATCGTTTTGTGTCAACGATTTAAAATGTTGACACGTTTTTTTGTTACAAAACTTTGGGGAACGAAACGAACAAAAACGAATTAAAAAAATACAATCGAATCTAGAACCTCTTTTTCGATGTCGGTTAAAAAGTGTATAATATATTATGTATAATCGCTTAAGCGAAGACTTTAGACGATTATAATTATTATAGCTCAATTCAATTCCCGGTCGAGGCAAACTTGGCAAACATGTTTATATGTTTTGTTCTCCAGTCGTGGGTGTTTGTATTTTCTCAATGAGTCATGAGTATGACACACGCGACACAGGGAATCCTAGTCTGGGTCTGTTTGCAATGTGTTATTTACACATAGGCATATTCAAACTAGGGATGGGCCTGAGGGCGCGAGGTTACAAAATACAAAGGTATCAATAAGTTATTTACTAGCGAAGACTCGAGAGAATATGCGAAGAAAACGTAGAAAAAACTGAAATGTTCTTCTCGGTTTTGCTCATTCTTTTCGGTGACTTCTTCGGTGCTTTAATGTACGTGACAACTTACCATCCAGTTGTACACTGTCGGCTGTTCTTTGTCGACTATGAACAGAATAAACAATTAAAAACTATAACAAACAATCGAGACTGAAATCAAATTACCGCACAGTATTCCGAGAACCTTCCGCAGAATGAATGATGGAATTTTTAAAACGTATCAAATAATTCCATCGCGTCATGTTACTATATATTTTAATATTGAAGCGTTGTGGACTGTTTTTATAATAGAAGCGGTCGTCACCTGAAATCGCTCCGCTGTTATTTCTGTACTGATATAAATATATTTCAACTGGAGCGCGAAATAATTCCATTTTATAAGTTTTTTAGTCGCTTAACCTACATATTTGTCGAGTAGGTGATAAACAACAACAGTGAAGGGACGGGATATTTCTTTGAAATTGAATGTTTTGAAATTGTAGATACGAAAGTAATTCTGTCCGTTTTTCGTCTACTTTTTCACGTTTATGTCACTGGAAGAATGTAGGTAGATTAAATTTGAATTGGAAAGTTTGAAACTTACAGGAAAATTTTATCCCGGAATTCATCACTTAAGGCGGTGGTGTGGGCGGTCGGAAATTTGTAATATCCATACTAATATTATAAATGCTAAAGTCTCTCTGTCTGTCTGTCTGTGACGTTTTCACGGCTAAACCACCGGTCCGATTTGGATGAAATTCGGAATAAAAATAGTCGAAGACCCAGAGTCACACATAGGCTACGTTTTTTTTTAAAAATCAACCCCTAAAGGCTTGAAATAGGGGATGAAATTTTGTATGAAAACAACGATTTTAATGATTTGTTCCAGGAAGATAGTTGATGACGTACCCCCTCCCCCACTTCCCCGGTTCGCGATATAAACGAATTTTACGCGGGCGAAGCCGCGGGCAAAAGCTAGTTCTTGTATATTTTCCTCGATCAACTGATATTAAAAAGATACTAATTTTTACAAGGTAAAAAGAACCTTTTTTGAAACCGACACAATTTTTCGATTTTACAACGTTACATTTACTTTCAGCCATTTTCTCTAAGTAGACCGCCTGGTGGGAGGGCAACCTTTAGTCTTTATTATTTATTTTACGTATTTTTACTAACATATATTTAATCATGAAAATGATTACAGATTACGATTACAACCGATCATCCAAGAACGCCCTACCTTTTTGTCTAACGCGCTCGTGCTCGCTCTTTCCAAATCTCCAGATGAAGGTAACTGTAATCCGTAATCATGATTATATTTCGCCCATTTCAGCACGTTGTCATTACCGTCGCTGCTGGCACGCGGTCTGGTGCAGCGTGTCGGTGCAGGCGGTGCCGCAGCCGGTGGGGCAGCAGCGCTGCGCCGGGCCGCACTCGCCGTCCGCGCGGCACGCCCACTCGCACGCGCCCGACCATGGCACCAGGTACGGGCATTGGCCCTCGCGGCGGGGTAGGCCTGGGATGGGAGACGGTTTTTGTTAGTTGGCCGAGTTGTGAGTGATGAGTGTATGTTATATCGATGATCTATCTAAGTGAGTAAATAAGATTGTTAAATGCGTAATTGCATTTGTCAGCCATAGAAAATCATGAGCCATCGCAGGACGCCTGGCAGATGTGAAGCATTAAAATTATTTTGTATGGGTAGCATTCATAAACCACAACCACAATAGAATATAAATATGTTTTTCAAGGAAAAGCTGACTTATTAAACATTTTTATGTTCATTAAATACAACTAAAAATACAATTGTCCAGCAGCGTGGCGACGCAGACCGTGGCGACGCATACCGTAGCGATGCGTCGCCACGCCACGCCAACTGCGAGCTGAAGCTGACCCGACGCTATACAGATGTTTAGCACAAAGAAACAGGTAGCCCAGTACTCACAAGCAGGCACAGGCGGGCAGTACTCGGCATCGCACGCGACATCGACTAGCGCGCAGGCGCGGCCGGGCGCGCAGTGCACGCCGGCGCACGGGTCGCGGCAGCGGCAGGTCGGGCAGCGGCCCGCGCCCAGCTCGAACCCGTAGTCGCAGCCCATGCGGCAGGTCAGCTCCAAGCAGGAGAGGTCTGATCGCACTCTGGCGAGGAAAAATTACGGTTGTATAACGTAACACACTCATAGGCCCACACTAGGATCTGTTGTGGTTGTGGGTGCCATTGGCAACACGAAAGACAAGAATATACACCCAGATCAAGAAAGCAACTTTCAAACTCTACTCATCATGACATCGCTGGGTATCTTATTCTTACTCAAGACCCTTCGAACGGTGATCCGGTGTGGTAATCATAACGCCACTCAGGGCGGGCTAGGTATGAACGTGTGAAATTTTGAGAAGTCATAGCAAGTCATATATAGGTAATATTGTTATTGCTTGACTAGAAATATAAAAAACCTCGCCATATTGCGGTAAACTCATGGAACTAATTTCTTATACTGGCAACGCTTAGTTTCTAA